>CM019175.2:15469661-15586407 GCA_009739505.2 Apolygus lucorum
GCATGCGCAAGCCTTGTAACTGTCATCTCGCTGGCCCGTATTAAACGCCGGCAACTCCATCTCGCCGCTCTGGACGTCGCTAAGGCCTTTGACACAGTCAGTCACCTTGCCCTGACCGATTGCCTTCGTGGTGTCGGGGCCCCATCTCGGTTAATCGAGTATGTGGCCTGTCTGTACCAGGAAGGCGTGACGGTCCTCGAGGCAGGAGGTGAGGTGTCAGGGGATATACGGATCGGGCGTGGGGTACGCCAGGGGGATCCCCTATCACCACTCCTCTTTAACCTGGTCGTGGATACGGCCTTGGGTAAGCTGCCCACAGAAGTAGGGTTTGATCTCGCCCCTGGGGTGCGAGTAGGAGCATTGGCCTTTGCTGATGATGTTATCCTACTCGCAGAAACCCGTGAGGGCTTGCAGATTGCCCTCAATGCATTTGCTAAGCAGCTATCCAGGTGTGGACTCGTGGTCAACCCCGATAAATGTGGGTCGGTCTCCTTGGTCCCGTCGGGTCGCCAGCATAAAGTGAAGGTTGTGGATGGGGGTTTTGTCATAGGACAGGACCCATTCCTTCTCGATCTGTGTTGGAGGTCTGGCGGTACCTTGGAGTCGACTTCATGGGGGTGGCCACCATTACTGCCAGCCGTGTGGACCTTGGTAGGGCGCTAGCCCGCATCACCAAGGCTCCATTGAAGCCACAGCAGAGGCTGCGCCTCCTCCGCACGTACTTACTGCCGAAGCTAACCTACGGGTTAGTCTTTGGTAGGCTTACGGCGGGGAGGCTGCAAGAATTAGATAGAGAAGTCCGCTCTGCTGTGCGCTCTTGGCTGAGGTTCCCACCTGGTGTCCCAAGTGCCTATATCCATGCACCGGTCAAATCCGGTGGGCTTGGTATTGTGTCTCTTTCCGCATGTATCCCTTCTCTGCGCCGCCAGCGCCTGCTAGCCCTTCAGGGGTCGAGCTGGGAGGTCGCCCGTGTTGCTGCTGGTCTTGATTTTGTCAGGCAGCAGTTAGCATGGTGCGACCGAGCAACACCATCTGCTCCAAAACCCAGTTCGTCTGCTGAGTTTGCTGCTGCCCTGCATGAGTCAGTAGATGGTAAAGAACTCCGACAGTGCTCCGAAAGCCTTATCTCATCCCAATGGGTGAATTGGGCTTCGGAGGGCATTGGGGCCCGTGACTACCGGAACTTCCACGCCGTCCGCGTGGCAACACTGCCAACAGCGGTACGGTGTTCTAGAGGTAGTCGTGGGATGACAGATACCCTTTGCCGTGCCTGTCGGAGTGGAAATGAACATCTGTATCATGTAGTGCAGCAGTGTCCACGAACTCATGGGGGCCGCATCCTACGTCATGATGCGGTCGCCAAGCAGATAGCAGGTGCCTTGTCATCCAGCGGCTGGGATGTTGAAAGAGAGAGATTATACCACATGCCAAGTGACCGGGGCAAGAAGCCTGACATTGTTGCCGTCAAGCCCGACAGGTCTTGCATTATCCTGGATGTCCAGGTTGTTAATGGCAGCATGGACATGGAGCAGACCTGGCGGGCTAAGATAAGAAAGTATGATAGAGATGATTTACGGCAAGCAGTGTCAGAGCTAAAAGGAGTGGCACCCAACAACATCAGGGTGATGGCTGCGACCTTGTCGTGGCGCGGAGTGTGGTGCGGGAAAAGTGCCACGGAGTTGCGCGAGTTGGGCATCTCAGTAGGTGTACTCCGTGGTGTCACCCGCCGCGTACTGCTCGGCTCATATTTAAACTGGTGGTCATTTTATAGAGGCACTTCCCTTCATCCCTCTCTCCCACCCCCACCTTCCTCATCATCCCTCATCCCTAGGGCCGGCGTTGGGTGAGTCCTGGGCGTCCTCCCCATTATATTTGTTTTATTTATTTATTTTGTTTTATGGCGTGCCCCCTCCGTCACCAAAGACATTTTGTCTTGAGGGGAGTTAAAAAAAAAAATAAATAAAAAAAATAAGGGAAAACGTTTTGAAATTTTGATGGCAGCTCTCCGGTTCGACAACCCAGATGATCGAATAATCAGAAAGCAGGGAAATCAAGCTGCTGCCATTTTGAACGTTTTCGAGATTTTTGTGAAGAACTGCAAGAAACCTTTTTCCATTGGCGCGTTCGCATGCATAGATGAGATGCTCATTGCATTCCGAGGGCGTTGCCGATTTAGGGTTTACATGCCGAAAAAGCCCGCAAAATATGGCATAAAGTTGCTTGCCCTCACTGATGCGCGAAATGCCTACTTGTATGATGCATATATATACAGTGGTAAGGGGTCTGATAGCTTCGGTCTGAGCCCTGAAGAAAAGAATCTAAAAGTTCCTACACAAGCATTGATCCACCTTGTCAACTGTGTGAAGAACAGTGGTAAAAACATCACCGCTGATAATTATTTCTGTTCGGTAGAATCATGCAAAGAGCTCAAGAAAAGGGGTTTGACGTTGGTCGGCACTGTGAACAAAACATATTGTTTAGTAATGCATGCATTCCAGGGGACGTCCCATTGGATAAGCATTAGATCAGTTTAACCAGTTGGTAAGCGATAAAACTGTTTCACTCGATGTAATTCATTCATTACTTTAGGGAAGATATAGTGACACCCCCCCCCCCCTCACCCTTATCCACCATAAAATTTCTAGCGGCATGGGAGACTCGAATCTGAGGAGCATTTTAAAATCCATGATCTACGATACCCAACATGCGAATTCGGGTTCACCCCCCCCCCCCCCTCCTCCAATGGTGCCAGTCTGGCACCAAAGCGGAAATACGTCGTAACATTGAACTTTCATCTATTAGTTTTAGTTGGCGGTCCGTCGAGGTTCACATCCGTATTCAAAGTGAAACACAAAAAAAAAAAAAAACAAAAAAAAAACACGAAATATGCGGTTTATGGTGTTCTGGCGCCACGGTGGCACCACTATTAGTTCCATGGTGGTACAGAGAATAATTCATGAAAATTCGGAGGTATAATGAGAATTTTTCCTCAATTTCAAAGGTTGGATACAATTAGTAAGCTATAAAGGAACCGAAATATTGAAAAAACGGATATTTTGTGAATATTACCCCCCACTCATCCCCTCCCCTTGCGAATTTTGGTACTCTGGTGAAATCATGTACAACTCGGTAGTTATTTTAGTCAAACAAAAAAAGAAACACGCAAATCGGTAGGAAATTGAGGCCTGGGCAGAGTTTACAAGATTATGCCCGTAAACGCACGTTTTTTAAGCATTAACCCCCCTTTCCCCCCCTTAAAAAGCAAAATTCAAAATTCCGGCGCCGTAGTGCACAACCAGATAGTTTTCCGCGTCGATGAAAAAAAGAACCACAAAAATCGGTTGAGAATTAAGGCCTGGGCAGAGTACACAAGATTATGCCCAAAAACGCACGTTTTTTGAGCATTAACCCCCTCTTTCCCCCCCTTAAAAAGCAAAATTCAAAATTCCGGCGACGTAGTGCACAACTAGATAGTTTTCCGCATCGAACAAAAAAAGAACCAGGAAAATCGGTTGAGTACTAAGGCCTGTGCAGACGACACAAGATTTTGTCACACACACACACACATACACACATACACACATACACACACACACACACACACACAGACATACACCTATGGTTTTTTTCGCGGATTTGGATTCAGAATGGTCTAAAACGGATTACTGTGTGGAAATTTTTTTTTTCTGTTGAGTGTTGTCCAACTTTACCTCAGATCGATCGCATAAGGACGCCCAAGTCTTACTGTGGGACGTCCTAAAAACAAAGAGAACTTCCCCCTGAATTTTTGCCTCAACGATCACGTCAAGTTGGCAGTTCATTGTTTGGATTCAATAATGAGATGACTCTCGTTTCGTTCGTCCCTAAGAAGAATCGTTCTGTAACGCTGATTTCAAGCATGCACCAAACTGCAGAAATAGACAAACGCACTCGGAAACCCGAAATTATCATGTTTTACAACTCGACAAAAGGCGGCGTCGATTTATTGGACCAGAAATGCTCCAAGTTTTCGATGAGTTGAAAAACGCTCAGGTGGCCCCTTGCTGTTTTTTTTTCGAATCCTTGAAATTGCTTCAGCCAACAGTCACTTGCTGTACACGAGTTTTAGAGGTAATCCAATGCTGAAGAGGTTTGATTTCGTCAAGAAGATGGCACTTGAGCTCATGAAGCCACACATTCGAGCTTGACTGGCCATTCCGACTTTGAACCAAAAACTACGATCTGAAATGGAAGAGGTTCTTGGAATAAATATTGAGCGCAGGGTTCCCCCAGCACAGCCAGAAGACCTTCCAGCACCACCTCCACCACGAAACGAACGAAAAACGTGCAAAACCTGCAATCCAAAGCTGAAGAGGAGAACATCATACTTTTGCAAGGGTTGCCAAATACCGATATGTCTGCAGTGCGCCCACAAAGTTTGCAAGAGTTGCATCGGTAAGATCAATAACTGAACATTGATTTTTTTGTACCTATTCAAATGTTACATTCATTTTTCTGTATTCAAATGTTATATTCACGTTTTTTCCAAGTTTTCATTAGGTACTAGTAGATTGTCTTTGATTTTTATTCTAGCTTATTTTAGTATTCTAGTCCCTTCAATGTCTAGTAGGTACAATGTGATTTTTCCAAAAAGATAGAAGACTGAAAAGAATACAAAAGGCTGCTTGGAAAATGTTCCCTAAAAATGTGAAAACTTTTTATTCCTAGTTTTTATGTTCTTGGTACCTACGTAGTAGACTCCTAATGATTCTAGAGGTTTTGAATTGGAATGTTTCCTCCAATTCTACGTAGAACACGTCATTTTGAGCGTGAATTGAGACTGAATTTTTTATCTGAGTAGTCAAAATGATGTGATACCTAAGCTGGATGAAATCCAGGAAGTGAAAAATAAAAATAATGTGTACTAATCTTATTTTTTATATCGATAAATTGTGATAAAAACCAATTCATTTGATGTTATACACGAAGAAAGACGTTGCAATAAAGATGTTTTATGTTAGTTTGTGGTATTTACAACGAAATCCTGTCATATTTCAATAACAACCATGAAAAAAGCGAGTCGGTGCCCCACGGACGGGGGTCCTCATTGCAACGAGGGACAACGGTCCGGACAGAAGGTTAACTATTTATAATTAGGAAAGGCTGGAGGTAGTAGATATTAAACGATCGATCAAGTGGAACTGAGCTTTATTCTAATGAATCAATCAAGGTAGGTAGGGGCGATAGTCCACACAGTCGCCATCTCCTGGCATCAGGTCAAACTACGATAATTTCAGAGTTCACATAGAGTTCACCAGAGTGGTCACACAACAGTAACTCAGTAACAATAAGCGAAATAGTATCTTGAACTGGAACATTGAGAGTAGAACTTGTATCGTATCTATATCGTACCTGTAACGTACCTATAAGTAAAACTGTATCGCCTAGTCAAGTCAAGTCAAAATAGTAACTATCACATTTGCCCTTCATAGTCAACCCTTCAGGTAGTATCGGGTCGTGGAACCCTTAGAGTCGAGTCATTCTTTAATAAAACAACATTTCATTACATTTACCTTTCTTTCAGCGTCTACCCTGGTTCTGGTTCTGACTTGAGTCATGCATATCGGAGTTAGGTAGTTAAATTCATTCAAGACAAAACATAGTAACTTCATTTAAACTCTTTATTGAAAGCCGATACACCATTTTGGTAACAATTCAGGTAAACAAATAAAGGTACCTATTTCTAGAGTAACAAACAGTTTCTTCAAAGTGTATCGCAGGCCTCATCTCCCAAGCTGCCTCGAGTCGAGCTACCAACAACACCCTGTAAGTTAAGTATATTTCAGTTGCTAACTTGAGTGTATTGCCCGTTCACATTTTTTTCTAGCGACTCGTTACACTTCCCCATTTCATTAGGAACAATTTAACATATTCCCCCTCCCGATCGAGCCGATACTTCGACCAAAGGCTTACAGTACAAAAATGACAGTTGTTGATTTACTTGTTGAATTATTTATTTTTTTAATCGGAACTTTCATTGACATGATAAGTAGTACATAATATCATCGAATCAGTCAACAGGCACTTCAAAAAGTATTGCTGTGAAGGCACTAAAAAGGCATAAAATTTACATGACTATGTTATTATTATTGGTAACTGTAATATTCCATTAACTCGTATATTTTAGTTCTCCAATAAAGGACATAAGGGTGACTCATCGTGCAGGTAGGTAGAGTGAGGTACTGGGGTAGAACACGTTACACTGAGTTTTGTCAGGCAGCAGTTAGCAATGTGCGACCGAGCAACACCATCTGCTCCAAAACCCAGTCGTCTGCTGAGTTCGCTGCTGCCCTGCTTGAGTCAATAGATGGTAAAGAACTCCGACAGTGCTTCGAAAGCCCCGTCTCATCCCAATGGGTGGATTGGGCTTTCGGAGGGCATTGGGGCCCGCGACTACCGGAACTTCCACGCCGTCCGCGTGGCAACACTGCCAACAGCGGTACAGTGTTCGAGGGGTAGTCGTGGGATGATAGATATCCTTTGTCGTGTCTGTCGGAGTGGAAATGAACACCTGTATCATGTAGTGCAGCAGTGTCCACGAACTCATGGGGGCCGCATTCTACGTCATGATGCGGTCGCCAAGCAGATAGCAGGTGCCTTGTCATCCAGCAGCTGGGATGTTGAAAGGGAGAGATTATACCACATGCCGAGTGACCAGGGCAAGAAGCCTGACATTGTTGCCGTCAAGCCCAACAGGTCTTGCATTATCCTGGATGTCCAGGTTGTCAATGGCAGCTTGGACATGGAGCAGACCTTGCGGGCTAAGATAAGAAAGTACGATAGAGATGATTTACGGCAAGCAGTGTCAGAGCTAAAAGGAGTGGCACCCAACAACATCAGGGTGATGGCTACGACCTTGTCATGGTGCGGGAAAAGTGCCACGGAGTTGCGCGAGTTGGGCATCTCTGTAGGTGTACTCCGTGGTGTCACCCGACGCGTACTGCTCGGCTCAACTTTAAACTGGTGGTCATTTTATAAAGGCACTTCCCTTCATCCTTCTCTCCCACCCCCGCCTTCCTCATCATCCCTCATCCTTAGGGCCGGTGTCGCCATTATATTTGATTTATTTATTTATTTTGTTTTATGGTGTGCCCCCTCCGTCAGAGAGACCTTTAGTCATTGAGGGGAGATTTAAAAAAAAAAATCACTCTCCCTTTATCTTGTCAACAGTACCTTTATCTTGTCCTTCTTCCTCATGCAATCTACCACTTGTTACCTAGGAGTTGTCTTCCCCAACTACCCACTAGGTAAATGTACCGCCTCCCTCCAGTCTGCGGCTATCGCGCCGAGGAAAGCGGCTGAGCGAATTCCTATGCACTTCTGCAAACAGTAGAGCTGAAACGCGCCGGGCAGACAGTGCATCTCCATCCTGCATCCTTGTTGAATAAGGACCAATATAAATCAACAAGCCATCGAGAAGGCAATTGCCTTCACTCGACAACACACTGACATAACAGTAACAATGTGTAAGCCGCTAGTTGTCGTTAGGCGACTGAAAAGTCGTATTAACGATTAACTGAGAAAATTTGCCTGAAGTGTCTAATCTCAAAACAACCTAACGACTACAGGTTTCGAACTCATGAACCCAAAAGCAGGAACTCAGGTGGTACTCCAAAAGAAACTACAGGTTTGAAATTAGGGTGTTTAGTAACACAAACTCAATTTAGGAACAAAAACAGGAAATCAAGTATCTTCAATAGGTAAGTATGAAATTCGATAAAATATTGCAATTAGACTCTGATGGTAGGACCTTCGTAAGGTAAGTATCAAAATGGTAAGTATTAGATTTAAGTCTTAGTATTAAGTCGAGCTCAGAATCGGCACTTGTAGGTAAGTAGTGTGAGCAACCGCCAAGTTGCTCACTGTTTCCCCTTACAGGCACTGCCTGTCCGTAAGTCCTGATACCCCTTCGGGACCAGTAAGCTCGTAAGAGGTCACCATGAGACGGGCGTGACCTCCCACCTCCGTGTTCGCCCAACATCACAGAACACAACAAAAATCAACTGTCAACAGGAGAAAATACCATCCATGGAGAAAGAGAGCTGAATGAGGCAACATCCATGCATACCTAAAAGAAGATGAGCATAAGTTAATGGGAAAACTGCACCAACCAACTCTGACAGTTTGGCCAAAGGGAGAATGATATTCCTATGTAATGGAAAGAACCCTTCAGTCCTGAAGCTACAGCCTAGCCAGCTAGACCTGATGTGCACACCCCCATCTTTGAAGCTCTCTCCCCTGTATCGCCCATATCGATACCATATCGCCTCCTGCCACCCCCAAGTCACTAGGTTTTACTTGAGTGAACAGTACCAGTGATCTTGTATCGTCCTGCCTCCCCTGGATCTCCCGTCGTTGCCCGGATTGTCATATCGAGGACCTCGAGGAACCAGTCCTGTCCCTGCTCTCTCCATCAACTACGCCGCACCGCCTTCCAGACTCGCTTCGGTAACCTGGAACCGTGAGTGTATAACTAAGATATCTACTCTATATTGGCCAATCATAGGTAGATGGTAGAAGTGAACTCAGTGGACCTAAGTAGGTAGTATCAAACCCAGTCTAACTTCAACATCGTACTGTATCGATCCTACCTTAAGCCGTATCGCTAAGACGTATTACATAACTTTTGGAAACCTTATCTCTAAATTCTTACCTTTTGCTAGCATAAAGCCCCAGGCATATCTCATCGTACCGAGTCAACGAACCTGTATTGTATCTCTTATTTTCTGGTCTTTAAATCTAAGCATTTTGGTAATTGTTGTTCTCCTTCAGAGACTACCCGCACCCCAGGTTCTGAGTATAAACAGTAACAGTATCACTACTAGGAACTTGCTTGAAAGAAACCAAAACGTAACAGTAACTTCATTTATTCACAACAAATATCAATACAATTAACACCCTTCAGTTGACAATACCCTTCAGGTTTTATTTGCAAAGTATAACAAGTGTATGGCCTGGAACGCTACGCCTCTTCTCCAAGCCACTCGGGAGACCGCTACTTACCAGGAACAGTTAAGTATAACTTCATTAACGTAGAAATAAGATTCCAATATTTTGTTTGTTTTCAGTATCACTGTTCCCCGTTCCCCCCTTTTAGGAAGAACTCGTAACTGAAACGTACCCCCAAAGCTTACAAATTGGTGGCAGCCGAGGTATCGAAAGACCCCTCTGCTTCCCCAATCCACTATGCTTGGAACCCCCCCCCCCCCCCCCCAGCTTACAGTAGGTACCTTTAGTATTAATCTATAGTCCAAAAATGCATGAATTGAGGTAAGTAAAACTCTGCAATCAACTACTACTGGGTGAATTATGAACAGGTAAGCCAGCAGGTAAGTATTCAGTTGTTGAATTAAGAAGTTAAGCAAAAACTAGAAGTGCACGAAAGGCACTCAAGAAACTACAGCAAGTACGAGGGGTACTCGAGTCCCCAATCAAGTCAAAATAGTGAAAAATAATGAAATTACACAATAGATACCTTCGGTATAAACAATATTGAATGTTAAACAAGTATTAAACAAACATCATCCCTCAAATAGAAGAGGTACGCCTTCGAACAACACGTGGTGAGTGCCTCGGCTAACGGCACTATTACCTAAACTCGTGACTAGAGCTATTAGATAATAAACCAACGCTTCTGAACTACTTCAGCTGATGATAAAAAAACAATTTAAAAGAATGGCAACCTTCAATTAGGAAGAATACGCCTTTTAGACAACACGTGGTGCGTACCCCACATGCAGCACTCTACCTAAACTCGTGACTGGAGCGATTAGGTAATAAAGTGATGACTCTAAATGGACCAGGTTGAAGGGTAATAACAAATATCTATCAAATTCATACGAGAAAGCAACCTAATCGATGAAATAGTGGTACTTTACCGATCGCCGAATCTTGCTAGCCTGATGACGACTTTGATGGATCTCGTAGGCAGTTAAAAACAACAAAATAAAGTTTCTCTTTCACTGGAAATGTTCATTGGCGATTGATAATTACAATCTTAACGACTTTCACACGAATTTCAGCTGAAACAATCGCTGCTCTCACTCGACCAACATGAGGAGGTCCTATATCTCACGGTGGCGTAAAGACTTCTGGCCCAGAGCGAGGGGATCCGCGCTTGGAGGTGGGGGAGAAGTCTCCCTACTCGCCTCCATCCCTTCCTCCACCCAGCTGACTTCAAACGTAGTCCTTCCGTTCCCGCCAAATTCCCCCGCGCTTTCCTTGTCAGTGCTTTCATGATGGCGTAAACTTAGTATAATAATAACACAAAGAAAGCCGGAGCTTACGAATGGAGGCAGCAGTGGGATTTAACCACTGCTTCTGGCATCAAAACGTAAACTCTGTCTAATAATCATACGCCGCAAGCTTCATAAGCCTCATTAGGTCGCAGTGGAAGGAGTTTGTGAATCAACTCACCAAAGACCTCCTACTCAATATTTAAAAAAAAAAAAAAAAGCTTACAGCACTTTCAACGTCACGGTCGCCAGATGTTGGAACGTTACCCGGATTGCAAGGAAAATATGGAAAACTCGCAGCACTTTCAAACAACGGGTTTATTTGACTGAAAGAAGCAATCACTCCTACTTTATGAACAAAATAATAATAATCTCACCAGTCATTCATAGTGACGATTCGATACTTTCGATATTTATTGATATCGATATTTTGTTTCGATATTTGCATCGATATTTCTCTTGCGATATTATCGAATATCGAAAGAAAAATATTGATATCGAAAGAAATGAAATATCGGTTGTGATGGTTATATATCTTCCCACTGTATTTTATCAATTTCCCCTAAAATACGCAAAATAATAAAAAACCAAAATAAATAGAAACGGAAGATGAACGCAAAACATAAACAACAATGTTGAAATAACATGACATCCCACTATGATCAACTTACAGTCTTCATGCTCGATAATCGATATGGGAAGAGGGACTGTTGGATAGGTGGCAACACTGGGGGTTATCTGATAAGGCGACGAGGGAGACAAGACTAGCCCATTCACGGCGCTCTCGGAGAGGTCGACACGGCCAGCCGAGCAACACTGGCGACCAAAATTTCATGTTGTGGTGGTAGCTCTGTAGACAAAGTTGAAAATGGCCGAACCCCAAACAAACAACATCTCCCGGTACCTTGAAGGTCATTGAACGAGGAATTCACCAGACAAAGGACCTCCAGCCCTTCTCCAGCCCGGACAACGTGTTTGAATCAAGTGAGGTAGGGAGAACGCCATGGCTTCTTAAGAGGTCTGCTGGCCGGGCGAGACTCCGCCTTGGCCTCTTAAGAGGTCATCCGTGTTGAATGGGCTAGGAAGAGGGAACGACGAGTGTTCGTGATATTTTGAGATTCGAATATACATTTTAATTACAACAGATCTGCCCGTAATTACTGTGAATCCTCTTCACCAAACAAGGACAAGACATCTTCACCACTTCTATTCGTTTCAATTTCGCGTTCGCCATTTCTATTTTTTTAAATTTATTATATTATGTATTATTACAACTTTTACGAGTAAAAAAGAACTAGCATTATGTTTTTTAGATATCGATTTAACCCTCCAGTGGTAGACCTCTTCTCATCCCGCAAAAGGTAGACCCAGGAGCACGGCGCTCTTTTGGTACTTCCTCCGAATAAATCAATATTTATCATATTTTTGAATAGTTTTAGGTCTGACTGTGATACTCAACTCATCTCCTGGTGCATCTAAAGGCGTTCAATGAATAACATATTGGTAAATAAGTTTTGCTCAGCTCTGAAATATTAATAACTGATTAATCAAAATTTGACAAATCAAAGCCATATGAGTCAGATGCACGTTCCTTTTTGTCAGAATCTTCCTCAGGCGACTGCAGCGATTTCTTGGGATCAGAAGAGCGCTCAGACTTAAGAGCGTTCTGACACATTCACGGTTTTAGTGCAAGAAACCGATTCATACTAACCTTGAGCGGGTTTGGGGACAGAGAGGAGTGTTCAGTCCTGCGTGGAGGTGGTTTCTAGGAGGGAACTGTGAATCACAGCCCTCAGGACAGCCACTGTGAACGACAGTATTCGAATAACGGGCTGATGGAGCGCCGGGGTCTACCACTGAAGGGTTAAAAAAAAAATAAAGTAAAAACATATTTGATATCAGTGAAATAAATATTTTTCTTTCGAAAATTTATCACGATCACTGATATTGATAACAAACTATGAAAAACATTCGATATCAGTATTTTTCTTACAATATTCTAACAACAGCACTGATATCGATTAAAAAAAAAATGCTGAAGCATACTCGATATCAGTGGAATCAGTATTTTCTTTCGATATTCTATAGATACCACTGATATTGATTTTAAAAAACATGCAAAAACATCTTCAATATCAGTGAAATCAGTAGGTTTTTTCTTTCGATAATTTATCGATATCAGTGATATTGATTAAAAAAAATATGCAAAAATCATTCTCGATATCAGTGGAGTCAGTATTTTTCTTTTGATAGTCTATCCATATCAGTGATATCGATAATTTTCTACCGATATTTCATCGATATCGATACTGCTTTCCGATATTATTTCGATGTTAAATATTGTATCGAAATGTACATCGAATCGTCAATAGTCATTCATGATCACAAAAAACACTGGCCTTCACAGGAAACAAAGTAATTTACCCCCTCTCCCTTTAAGAATATTCGAAAAAGCGCCAAGCGACCTAAAAAGAGAAATACGGCAGAAGGCCCAAATCCTCATCCTTCCACAACAACAACCTTGAGCGTCACAGACTGCTGCTGTAGCCAACTGAGGCAAAGTAGAAGAGGAGTGGGAGAAAACACGCCCACAAGAACTGGCCGCATCACCCATGAATGGAGTGTAGCGGTCCATGGAGTGTCGCTCATGGAGGCCACCATGGACTCACTGGATCGCAGGGACTCACTGAACGGAGCAAGAAGAAGAAGACGACGTTTCCTCTGCTCTTGTTATCAGTTTTGGAAGTTGAATATTTCGAGTTTTCTCTTTCTGTCTCCGTGAAATTTCACTCTTTACAGCCGAGAGAATACATTAATAATAACTGAAAATCGAAACTATAGAAAAGTGTTTTGTGAAGAAATGGAAGAAGAAATTGTGGTGAGAGAAGAAGCGACTGAAGATCAGGTGAAGGAAAGTGACGTTCTGGAGGGATCTTCTGGAGTAAGGAGGTGTGAGTTGAAGACTTTTGCATGTGATAGATGTGATTACAGAGCCTCTAAGCTAGGAGCTCTGAAGCATCACTTGAGGACTCACACTGGAGAGAAGCCCTACACCTGTGATAAATGTGATTACAGAGCCTCGCGGCTAGGAACTCTGAAGACTCACATGAGGACTCACACTGGAGAAAAGCCCTACACCTGTGATGAATGTGATTACAGAGCCTCGCAGCTAGGATCTCTGAAGCAGCACTTGAGGACTCACACTGGAGAGAAGCTCTACGCCTGTGATAGATGTGATTACAGAGCATCGCGTCAAGGGTCTCTGAAGACTCACATGATGACTCACACTGGAGAGAAGCTCTACGCCTGTGATAGATGTGATTACAGAGCATCGCGTCTAGGGTCTCTGAAGACTCACATGAGGAGTCACACTGGAGAGAAGCCCTACGCCTGTGATAGATGTGATTACAGAGCCTCGCAGCTAGGAGCTCTGAAGACTCACATGAGGAGTCACACTGGAGAGAAGCCCTACGCCTGTGATAGATGTGATTACAGAGCCTCGCGTCTAGGGTCTCTGAAGACTCACATGAGGAGTCACACTGGAGAGAAGCTCTACGCCTGTGATAGATGTGATTACAGAGCCTCTAAGCTAGGGTCTCTGAAGACTCACATGAGAACTCACACTGGAGAGAAGCCCTACACCTGTGATAGATGTGATTACAGAGCCTCGCATCAAGGATCTCTGAAGAGGCACTTGATGACTCACACTGGAGAGAAGCCCTATGCCTGTGATAGATGTGATTACAGAGCCTCACGGATAGGATATTTGAAAGCTCACATGATGACTCACACTGAGGAAAAGGCCTACGCCTGTGATAGATGTGATTACAGAGCCTCGCAGATAAGACATTTGAAAGCTCACATGATGGCTCACACTGGGGAAAAGCCCTACGCCTGTGATAAATGTGATTACAGAGCCTCGCAGATAGGAAATTTGAGAGCTCACATGATGACTCACACTGAGGAAAAGCCCTACGCCTGTGATAGATGTGATTACAGAGCCTCGCAAATAGGATATCTGAAGAAGCACATGAGGAGTCACACTGGAGAGAAGCCCTACGCCTGTGATAGATGTGATTACAGAGCCTCACAGACAGGACAATTGAAAGCTCACATTAGGACTCACACTGGGGAGCAGCCTTACGCATGTGATAAATGTGATTACAGAGCCTCGCATCAAGGAAATCTGAAGAAGCACTTGAGGAGTCACACTGGAGAGCAGCCTTACGCATGTGATAAATGTGATTACCGAGCCTCGCAGATAGGAAATTTGAGAGCTCACATGATGACTCACACTGAGGAAAAGCCCTACGCCTGTGATAGATGTGATTACAGAGCCTCGCAAATAGGATATCTGAAGAAGCACATGAGGAGTCACACTGGAGAGAAGCCCTACGCCTGTGATAGATGTGATTACAGAGCCTCACAGACAGGACAATTGAAAGCTCACATTAGGACTCACACTGAGGAGCAGCCTTACGCATGTGATAAATGTGATTACAGAGCCTCGCATCAAGGAAATCTGAAGAAGCACATGATGACTCACACTGAGGAAAAGCCCTACGCCTGTGATAGATGTGATTACCGAGCCTCGCAGACAGGACATTTGAAAGCTCACATGAGGACTCACACTGGAAAGAAGACATAATCAGTAATTCGAGGAAATACACCAGAAACGTAGTTCATTCATGTACTTCAAATTTTGTAAATAATGTTCTCTGAGATTAGCTTCAGCTCTGTTGATAGACATCAATAAATCGAAGTAGAAAACTACCTATCACTATTTATTTAAAATCCCTTCAACGGTTTTGAGAAAAAAATTTAAATTTTTGAATTTGATTTTGAAAATGTACCGTCAACTCATACAACTTTGTGCCAAGGTTTGGTTTTTCACGTGTAAATACTTTACTTTGCATCGCAAATTATTGAAAAAATCTCTTAAGCAAGAATAGAGAAAATCGTTTTTTCGTGGCACATTCTTGCACCCCATAAGGGTTGTGACGTAGGAACTAAATTTGGGGATTAACCCACGAAACGAGGTTACCTTCAGATAAATTTGTAAGAAGGGAAAAACAATTATAATGAAATAAATCAAGGTTTAAATGAGTAGAATCTTTTACTCAGTGATAAAAGCGAAATGAATATTAGTGAACAAATTCAAATTCAATTTGAGTCCGGCATCGGTACTTCTCAGGGACGTCACAGGTATAATTTTGTTAAAGGTAAAGATAGAAAATACCAAAATAGGTAGGTAGGTACCAAACTAATAATTGTTCAATAATACCTTAATTATTGTTTCTGTTACCTTGCTAATTTTGACGGCCGTCATGCAATAAACAATTCAATCTATTACTTATCGCTATTTTCCAAGAGCTTTCAGGAAGGGAAAAAGACTTCTTTGAGACGAGTAGAAAGGCTTCCCCAGAAGGCATGTAGATATTCGTGTTTCGTAAATCCGAAACCTGAAACGGTACGGTACTTTGTGTGGGCTTCTCAAGTCTTTCCAGAGGAGTCCAAGGAATGAAATTGCGAATACGATGCGCAGATACACCGGAGCAACGAAGACTCATGAGATCCAAGTCGGATACACAGGAGATGACCGTGAGATCCTGGTCGATCCGCGGAAAACGCTGATTGAATCCAGGTCCTGAAGAATCTTCCACCGGGAATTTAAGATTGTAACTTTTCGAGTTTCGAAACGGAAGACAGCAGAAATTTCGAAAAAAAGGAAAGGTACCGTAGTGACGGGAGAAAAGTAGAACGGGAAAAGAGAACAAAATGGAGATGGCCCAGTGTTGCCTTCCAACGGGTCCTCAATGTCGGCGAGAAAAGTTCCACGTTGCAGACTTTTCCGATTTAAATCAAAGAAATACGTTTGTTTCTGCTTCCAAAAATCCAATATTATGATTTTCCGGTGCAAGAAAGAATTATAATGAATCGGAAGAGGAGAAATTAATTATTCGACTCGGCCTCAACTGCAGGTCAAGTTGTAGGTTGGTAGCAGTGACGGACAGCTGTCACCGAAACCACGGTTCGCACGACTGGCGGGTGAATTCAAATATTCCTCGCTACAGGGTACGACAATGTACCACAATTTTTTTTTAGCTTGAAAACATACGAATATCGAGCAGTGGACACTTCTAGTCCTGGTTTCTTTGTTAATCATCATGTCAACTTTGAAAAGAAACCAAAAACCAGCTTGTGTCTAAAAAAAAAATTTCAATATTTTTCAACTTTTTAAGGAATGTGTGACCACAAAAAAAAACTCAAAACCTTATCTTCTTCTTTTTAATAAAATTCGGTAAGCATAACACAGAAAATGTGTTTTTTAATAACAAAAGTATAACCCTGATTTATATGGCTCAATTCAAACTAGACGTTCGAGGGAAGAAATTTCACACGGCTTCGGCTATCGACGGACAATGCCGAACCCTGCCGAGTGTCAAGCTTGGTTCACATAGGTGCGTAATGTCCGTAATCCGTAGTGCGTAATTGGATGCTATTGGCTGGAGCCAATTGAGGGGGCGGGAGCAATCTTTGCAGACAAAGACTTTTGGAGCGGAGTGTATCGTTTTGAAAAATTAGATATTTTACGCATTACGGATGAACTTCAATAAATTTCGGCAAACTTCGTGAAAGCTCTCGTCGTCTGTTCATCGTTCAGCTGTTCATCGTTGACTCGTCTCGTTTTTGGTTTATTGACCAAACAAGCCGATTGCTGATTCCGGATTCCGTGTTGTTATTTGCTTTTCATTTTCGTTTTTGCATTGTGCTTTGCTGGATTTGAATTTAAGTGATTTTAATGAGAGCCTCATTGATCTCGTCCGATCAAATTATGTCAATAAATCCTCAGAAATCAAATCATTCTCCAATAACCGCATGAAAAGACTCTGCGTATTATGTGGAAATATGATTGATTCAACTTCTGAAAACTTATTTTTCATTTTATTCAACTTCTGAAAACATGGGTTAAAATACATTTTTGAGAGAATTTGGTCGTTTTGAACATTGCGATTCTTCACAACAATTCAATAGGTAACATTATTTTTTACATCGAAGGTACTTACCTCGTTTTCCGAAATAGGCATACCCAGAGTTCGACATTAGCTAACTAATTTATTAGCTAGTTAATTTTTCAACTAATAGCTAAATTAGCTTATAGCTTTTTTTTAATATCTAAAAGATAAATTTAGCCATTAGCTGTCGAGGAACAGCTAAATCACCGCAGTAAATCTGTTAGCTATAAGTTTTCGACTAATAGCTAATTTAGCTAGAAATTTTAGCTGTTCCTCGACAGCTAATAGCTAAATATTTAGCTGTTAGCTTCAGCTAAATCGTAGCTAATTTAGCTGTAGCTTTTAGCTGTTAACTATAGCTAATTTTTGCCCAACACTGGGTATACCATTCACCGGGCCTACAAGTAGGCAAATCACCAAGAAGACGATGAAAATAATTTTTTTCGAAGTTAATAATTAATAAGAAATTATTCGATCGATGAACAGGGCGAAACAGCTGTGTAACCCCTTTTTCTAATAGGGAACCCTCGGAAGGGAGCACGTTAGGAAGTTAATGATAAATCCTAACCAAGTCTTGTGATATTATTTAACTTAGCTGAATGCGGATCTTACTTACCGTAGCTGTCTGAGTGTCTTCTCGGGAGTAGTACTGCCACCACCTACTGAAGTAGTAGGACTTAGTCAGGAGACTAAGTTAGAAAGTTATGATTTAAATAAAAGGATTTTACTAGCAAATGAAGTTACGTTACTGTTATATTTGCAAGAATAAAATGAAGTTAATAGCATGAGTTTACTTTACTTGTGTTGTGTACCTGGTCAGTGGGAGTAGTCAAAGAAAAGGTATAAGTACTTCCGTACGTGAAATGTATTTACGAAAAGTATCAATCAACAAAATAGAAATCTGTAGGTATTACTCCTACCTAGTTAGTCGACTTTTAGGAACTTAGTCTTACTAGAGAAAGTATCGTGGTGGTCACTGAAGGTGGTCACCAAAGGTGGTCACTGAAGGTGGACACCACGAGGTAATTTCGTCAATCACAAAATACAAGAAAAGAATATCAATTTGGACAATGAAAATTATACTTAAAATTACGGGGGAATTTAGGAAAGGGCCATTCTCAGTCTCTATCTATTTTCAGGTATTCTAAGCGCCTGCTTCGCGATCTTTGAAGGAAAGAAAATCACTATCCCTAATTATTATATACAGAAAAGTCACTCCTACCAGTTGCAATAGTCCGTGGAGGGTAGGTGCTGTCGTCGTCTTGTAGTCTTGAATGTTGAAGAAGTCGGAGGCAGTCAGAGTCGTTGGATCCAGGAGGTGGACAGTCGGTGATCCCAAGGGTGAACAGGCAAGTATCGGGGGGCCCCAGTCTCGGCAGGCTTTCACTCTCATACACTTGAGAGTCACTCAAGGAATGAAGTAGGGGAGCGCCGTCAGGGAGGTGCCTCGATTCTGGAGGGGGTCGAGTGGCGAGGGCGCGCATGCGCGCGGAGTGGGGGCGCTGCTGGTGGCGCGACTGGTGGCGGTGGAGGCAACTCCTCGGCTGCTGGTGGCGCGACTGGTGGCGGTGGAGGCAACTCCTCGGCTGCTGGTGCGGTCATCGGCGGCGACCCTGCGGACCTTGCTCGTGGGCGTTTAGTGGAGGAAGATGATGAAGTCCTAACCGTGATTCGGAGGGGTGGAACTCTCCGGTCACACTCCCCCCCCCTTTGAAAGCCGATGTCCTCAGCGGCGCATCTTCCGTCTGTGGGTTGGGTGGTTGCGGCTTCCAGGGTTTGGAGGTGCTTGGCTCGGCAACCTCTACACGCGGCGTTGTCAGGGTTCTGACGATGGCGAGGGTCCTTACAGGTTGTGGGTCGTTCATCAATGGCAGCTTTCTTGGCTCTTCGCAGGAAGGCTCGACAGGCCTCACACCAAAGGCGCGAGTTGTGGTCCCTGGTCCTTCCGCAGGCAATGCAGCGTCGCTCGGCCACTGGTCTATCCTCCTCCTCAGACTGAGATTCGTACACGGTTCCTTCGGCTTGGGGCAGCTCACTCCTGGACGTGGTGGGCGCAGTGGCGACAAGCTCTTCACGAGGCATTGACGAGACACTGGCGGGTAAGCTTTCACGCGACGTCGAGGGGGCACTGGCAGCTAGGTGTTCATGAGACGTGGTTGGGGCGCTGGTAGCTAGGTTTTCATGAGACGTTGCTGGAGCGCTGGCATCCTGCTCGGCATCATGTAGTTGCCAACTGACATGTTGTCGCAGCTCGATCAAGATGGCTCTTGCTATGGCTCCTGAGTCGTGGATCGGTGAGTAGGCGGGTGATTGCTTCTGGACGATCAACTCAGCAATCCTGTCAGCCCACTGTTGGGGATCTTGGGTGGGCGGCAGCTGCTCGTTCATGAGGGCCACCACTTCTCTAGCAATGTCCGCCGACGTGGGTATGTTGACCTGGGGTTGCTGTAGTTGCTGGGCCACGGCTCTCGCGATCTCTGCCGCATAGACTCTGGGGTTCTCGCGGGGCTGCGTTCCTCTTATGTTCTCCTGCAGGACTCGCATAGCGCTAGCTTGTCTGTGCCAGCCTTCCTCCAACTCGTTTTCGTTTGCTGCACCGTACATCATCTCTGCACCGGTTTCCAAGACGGTCCACTCCTTATCGAGGTCTTTTGGTCGGGTTCTAGTTCTGGGTGGTAACGCTCTAGGGGGTGGTAACTGGGGTTCCACTGGTGGTTCTGCATCAGGGCTCCTGTCACGACTCTCCTCCTCGTCCAATCTCCTCTCCACATCCTTTATCATGGCTCGCAAGTCTTTCGACATTACTGCACCCCGTCTGTAAAACACACGCACCTTCCTATTATAGCACTGGCATTACTTTCTACACTTTCTACACTACTTTCCATTTCTACATTCTGACATTGTTAGCTACTTTCTACAGGTGTGCTTGTTATTTACTACCGGGTTGCCAAGTGTAACGTGTTATGTGGTTTGACTGACTCGACTGGGACTGGGCCTAAGATGGTAAAAGGGCCTAAATATAGCGAACCTCAACGACTTGACCAACTCTTTCGACAGACACGGTGCTATTTAAAATGGAACAGGGGAAATGTCGGCCCACGATCGTTCGCGCGCGCGTTCGCGAAACATCAAGGGTCGGCATGGAACGAGACAAACAACTGGTAAGTATGAATTACACATAAAAATATCATGAATAAGTTTTTTTTTTTTTTTTTTTTTTTTTTTTTTTTTTTTTTTAAGTTGTTACTATTTACATTTGAAATTTTACTTTCTTATTTAACCTTTCTTTTGTTTCAGGTTTCGGGTGCTTCGAGGGTCGTCCAGAGTGCAGTTGCTGGTAATCCTTTTTGGGAAGCCGGCGCAGCTGGCGATGTGCAACCACAGCAGTCTTCTGGGATTCTTCTTCAGGCAGCACTTCAGCAGGAGGACTCTCTTTCACTGGGTCTTCGGGTTCTGGGGATTTTCTGGGTTGTTGGACTTCAACAAACCGGGCTACAGGATACGTGTCTTCATCGTCAGGGATGAGATCGTCAATCTCCATGTTGCAGGGTACGGGTTCCGGTCGCTGGTCGGCCATGGGTGCAACAGGTGGGGTGACGCAGGCATCGTCGGGAACTCCTCTTTCAAATGCGGGTTTGAGACGTCCCAGGTGTACTACCTGGCAGCGGTCCGTGGGATCTGCTACCTCGTATGTCACTTCTGAGAGACGTTTCACAATCCTCATGGGTCCAACCCAAGGGCTCCAGAATTTGGACGATACTCCGGGAGGCGGTACCATCTGGCGCAGGTATACTCTGTCGTTTACGCTGAAGTAACGAGGGGTTCGACGTGCATTTGCGATTCGGGATCGCTTCATCCAGGCTTTCCGTATGGCTTTTGCTGCTGCTTTCTGGGCTCTCTTAACGTGTACAAACGTTCTGTCGTGACTAGATGGAGAGTCCAGATCCAAGGCGGCGGCAACAGGCAGGCGGATTTCCCTTCCCAAGTGCAACATATTGGGAGAATATCCTGTGCTTCCATGTGGGGCACTGCGATAGACGGCTAAGGCCATTGGCAGTACTTCTTGCCACAGGTTGGTCTTGGGTGACAGCTTGGCAATGATGTCGGCCAAGGTTCTGTGAAAGCGCTCACATATTCCGTTGCTTTGGGGGTGGTACGCGGTTGTCTGTACCTTCTTAATCCCCCAAGCGGCGCATAGTTCTTTTGTCACTGCGGCTGTGAAAGCAGTCCCACGATCCGAAATCAGTTTCTCCGGAACTCCATGTGTGGGGAAATACTGCTTCGTTAGGACGTTGACCACCACCTGGGCTGTTGTGTTTGGCACGACATAAGCCTCGGCGTATTTGCTGAAGTGGTCGACGACCGTAAGCAAGTACTTCACACCGTTGGTCGTCGCGAGAGGTCCAACGTGGTCTATCCCCACTATCTCTCCAGGATGCGATGGAAGTTCTGGCTGTTGGATCGGCGGGTCCAGCCGATTCGGTGTCTTTCGTCGTTGGCAGACGGCGCAGGATCTGACGTAGTCTCTGACGTACGACGTCAACTTTGGCCAGACTCCGTATTTCCTGACAGTCGCGTCTGTTGTGTCTATGCCGGGATGTCCTGCCCATGGACTGTCGTGGCAGACCTGCAGAATTTGATGGCGAAGGGAGCCGGGAATCAAGGGGACCAATAATTCTCTGGTATCTACGACCTTGGAGGCCATCCAAACTCCATTCTCCAAACGGGCAGACCATCTTGCTGGGTTCTTCTGGACTTCCAGAATCCAGGGGTCGACTTGCTGCGAGGAGATGAGCATTTCTCTCGTCAGCTGAAATGTGTTTATGCTCGCAATGATGACTCTGCTCAGGGCGTCAACGTTCTTCAGCTGGCTTCCGGGTCGGTAAACAGGATCGAAATCGTATTCCGACAAACGGAGGATCCAGCGGCTGATCCGGTGCGTTGGATCTCGCAGATTCATTGCGGCTGTCAAGGCACGATGGTCGGTCTCCAACCAGAAACGTCGACCTAGTAGATATGGCTGAAAATGGGAGACCGCCCACACTACCGCCAGGAGCTCCCGTTCAGTCGTCGAGTATCGCGACTCTGCGGAATTTAACTTACGACTCGCGTAGGCAATGGGGTGGATCTCGCCATTGTGTTCTTGGCTGAGCACAGCTCCTAAGGCTATGCCTGAGGCGTCGGTTGAGAGTATGAACGGCAGTTCAAAATCTGGATAGGCGAGGACGGGGCTGGTATGGAGGATCGTCTTCAGCTGGTCGAAGGCCTTCTGATGTTCGTCTGTCCATACAAAAGGGCTCGTCCTTACGCAGGAGCTGGGTTAGCGGAGCAGTGATTTCTGAGAACCTGCTTACAAACCGCCTATAAAAGCCAGTGAGACCTAGAAAGGCTCGTACCTGCGTGGCGTCCGTGGGTACTGGATACTTCTGAACACAGTCGATCTTTGACGGCTCCATCTGCAGACCTTCTTCAGACACAAGGTGTCCCAAGTAGTTAACCTGCGTGCTCAAAAATGTGCACTTCGCAAGGTTAAGCTTCAGCGCGGCGTGGTTCAGTCTTTCCAGGACTTGTCTTAACCGCACCATGTGGGTTTCCACATCTGGCCCGAAAACAACGATATCATCGAGGTATACGAGACAAGATGATCCCACAAGTCCCTCCAGGACACAGTTCATCAGTCGTTGGAAAGTTGCTGGCGCATTTTTGAGTCCAAAGGCCATCTTGCGGTATTGGAACGTCCGGCCCAGCGTCGTGAAAGACGTCTTCTCGCGGTACTCTGGTGCAATTGCTATCTGGTGATAACCTGCCGTGAGATCAAGAGTCGTGAAGAAGCGGCTACCTCCGAGAGACTCGAGCGTCTCTGTCAGGTTCGGCAAAGGGTAGGCATCGCTCTTCGTTGCGTGGTTGAGTGCCCGGAAATCAGTACAGAACCGGTACTTTTGGCTCTGTCCGGGTGGCGTCTTTTTCTTCACCAGTACTACCGGTGCTCCCCAGGGGCTGGTGGAATGTTCGATCACCTCTGCTTCCAGCATCTGGTTGAGCTGCTCTTCAACGATGGTTCGTAGAGCGTGAGGCACGGTGTACGGCTTCTTGTAAATGGGTGGATGAGAACCTGTTTCGATGCGATGCACCACTTGCATTGAGCATCCCTGAGCGTCAGGCCGCTGAAACAAGTTCTTGTATTCACTGAGAATACGGGTGACGTAGTTGACATCCTCGGTTGGTAGGTGCTGGAGCTGTTGGTTCAGCACCGAAAGCAGATCGGGAACTGGATCATCCAGATCCTCAATCGGGAATTCTTCCGACGAATCGAGTATGGGACAATCATCCGTGATGGGTTCCTCCTCGTTCACAGGTCTCAAGAGGTGAGCAGAATCGAAGGCGTGTGGTCCACCGACGAGCGCAATGCGAGGGCGCATTGGTTGTGCGATATCCGGCATGGGTACAGGTCGGGCAGGCGAGAGATATCCAGTGATAACATCGCTGATCACTATGGATTGGCCGGTCTTGGGGTGTATCATCCTAACTTCGCAGCTATCCAGGTGGATAGACGCGGGAATTCTCCGAAGCAGGTCTAACCCAAGTAAGTCCAATCCTGAGTGGTCTCGTGCAAAAATCCTAAAGGCATGCGTCAATTTGATAGGACCAATTGTAACCTCTAGGCGTTGTTGTCCTAGGAAAGGCATCGGTTGGCCGTCAGCTCCCCAAGCTTGAATCCGAGTAGGCACGATGGGTACACCAGGAACAGGATGCGTCAGAACGGAGATCTGGGCACCAGTGTCGACGATCAGCACTCTGTCGTGTCCACTTAAGTTGACTTTGATCCGCATCGTTTGCTTGAACGGCGAGTCAACAGCTGGTAAGCAGACGTCGGGCTCTTCTACTATTGGAGTAGAGGTCGAAGATATCTCGGCGTTCTTCGGTTCCGTCCTAAGGGCGACCGCCTGATGAGGGTTCGGCTCATGCGAGGTACTCGTGAGGGCTAACACCTTTCGGGGTTCTGGTCGTTTACTGGCTTCGAGTTGCATGTAGGATTCGGTTTTCTGAGGGCACTCTGCCTCAAGATGACCATAGTATCCGCAGTAATCGCACATTGGCTCGTCTGAATATTGGCGGGTTTTTACGCGACACTCCGAATCCTTGTGTCCGTAGAGTCCGCAAAATTCGCAGGGGTAATTCTTCGGGTTTTTCAAACAGCTCGCGGGAAAATGTGTCATGCTGCCGCAAAACAAACAGGGTTTGTGTGGCAATCCCATAGCTTTTCGGCGTATTGGCGGAGGACTAGGAGGTCTCGGGATGTTGGGACATCCAGATGCGATGTGTCCGAGTTCTTGGCACCGGTAACAGCGTTTGTCTTGCACTTGGATACGGGCAACATTCCAAGGGTCGGAACTGCGAGGTTCTAGAGCATCCTCTAATTGTTCAGCCTTCTTCATGGCTTCTTCTAGAGAAGCTGGAGGATTGTTGACAAAATATCCCGCATACGTTCCAGGAAGACCCTTCAAAAAGGCCTTAACAGACCGTGCTGCTATCCATGTCCGCTTCTGGGTGGCATCCATGAGCATTCCGTCCGCACGCGAAGCTTGCGTCGCTGTATGTTGAACGCGTTCGGCGAATTGTCGAAAAGTTTCGCCCGCTGATTTTTGGATTGTCCAAAGCCGCTCGGCAGCTTTCTCGGGGTCGTCTCGTCCGTACCAACGGAGTAAGGCACGTCGTAGTCCTTGGTAGGGCTTGTCTCCTTCAAGCAGATGTCCATTGTCGAGTAGGAAGGTCTTGGCAGTTCCTCTGAGCTTGATCCGTAGTAGCTGTACTCGTAGGTTATCGGCCAGGTCCTTCGTGATTCTGTCGAAAATATCGAAATACGTTCCGATGGACACGGCTTCAATTTCATCAGGATCCCAGGGGTCGATTTCCATAAGCACAGACCGCGGAATCTGCTCGGCTAAGGGCTCAGTTGGTTTATCGCTGAGCGCCAGCTCGAGGCGATTCATGGCCTTCGCGACAGCGTCAAGGGCACGATCAGCATCCGACATCATTTTGAAATCAAAGGATTTCCGTCCTTCCATAAAGTGAATGAATAAAATTTCAAAAAGGGAATGAAACTGAAGGTTTCGATTCCAAATACGCGTTCAAAATTGCACTGCACACACACGAACACTCGAACGTTTCCGTCGCGCCGCGAAATCGATTGTAGGCCGACAAGAGTGGGGGTGGGCAATTTGAATTTGTATTGGGAATATGGTTGAAAGAACTTAAAACTACCACCGATAGGTAAGCTCTTTGCCTTCACCAATTTGTACTGTTTTAATTAAATTGTATTCAAAATTGTGTATTTAGTTAGGGGAAGGGTGGTCAAGGGTGGTCTATGGTGGTCAGGCAAAAATAAAATTGGCCTGGACAGGTCTTAAGGACACGGTCCCTTGAGGGTGGTCATACAAGGTGGGCAAATATGGTGAGCAAAAGTTACGAAGGTGGGCAAGAGGTGGGCAATGTGGTCTATGACCACCAAACAATTCAAAAGTTAAGATTGGGGGTCAAAGACTACGGACTTCAATATCGAAAGGTTAATGTTTATACTAGGGTTTTTGTAAACACTACAACGTGTGTGGGCAAACAAGGTGGGCACAAGGTGGGCAAAATGAACTATGGTGGGCAACCAAGGTGGGCAAAATCTCTTCTATTTTCTGACAACGGTGGTCACGGGTGGTCTTGGGTGGTACCACAAAGAAACGAGGTGGTCAATGGTGGTCCACCAAAATATATCGCAAATATGATTCTAATAGCAAACTTACAGCTATACACACAAGAAATCAATAAATATGCAATAAAAGGTAAGTACCACACGATAAAACCGCTATCCAAGGGTCCTAGAGCCACTCCTTGTTTGTTACTAAGGGGATTTGCAAAAGGGGATGGGACAAAAAGGGAGGTTATTCAAAGAATAGGGGAATTCTCTCACGGTTAACAGAGGTATAAAAAGGGTCAACAGCTGAGGGCTGAAAAGGGTCGGAATTGGAATCGGGATTTCCCAAGGGTTCAACTACCCTTGTCTTGATGAGGTCAAATACGGTCAAAAGGTTCGTGACCTGAGGTCGAGAGTCGTTACCTGAGGAATTATTCGCACAAAAATTCTCAACAAAATGGACGTGATTCTACCTTCTTTTTGGGAAAATATCTGCTTCAAGTTACGAACTGGGTGTGGCTTTCCAAACTATCTACCGTATGCAAAGAAATTTCGCTCTACGCACAGGAGGATTCCTGCCGCTCTAAATTTCTAGGAATTCAAGAACCTGAAAAATCTTGCAAGGGTGGGCAAAAATATGACCACAGCAGACGGATGGTGGTCCAAAATTCAGACCACGGTGGGCACAAAATGAGACCACCGTAAGCAAAAGAAAGACCACGGTGAGCAACTTTTCACCGGGGTGGTCACAGTTCGCAACTGAAATTTACGAGTCAAATCTTTGCGAAGGGTACCTGCACTATTCCGTACAGCACAAAGAAAATATATGCAATGAGTCAAAATCGTGTAAAATGTGTGTGTTTGGCACCCTTATGTCAATAACATGCACATTCACATATAATTTATTCTAAGTACTTTTGTTCCAAGGGAACTTCTTTAGACAACTCACTGACACAACAACACTTTTTGTTACAAAAATGAATTTACTGAATTTACAGAGAGAGACAGCTAAGATCCGCACAAGACAATGAATTTATTATTTGAAATTTGCAAAATTTTTGTAAAATCTGGTAGCTACTGATTTTAGAGCAGTCGAGGCGTTGGTGGCGATGGTATGTCGACACAAGTTCGATCCGAGAATTTAATTCCACCGCTGCTAACCAATTTGTAACCCCTTTTTCTGATAGGGAACCCTCGGAAGGGAGCACGTTAGGAGATAATGATAAATCCTAACCAAGTCTTGTGATATTATTTAATTAGCTGAGTGCGGATCTCACTTACCGTAGCTGTCTTGAGCGTCTTCTCTGGAGTAGTACTGCCACCACCTACTTATAAAGTAGGACTTAGTCAGGAGACTAAGTTAGAAAGTTATGATTGAAATAAAGGAATTTACTAGCAAGTGAATTTACGTTACTGTTATGTTTGCAAGAATAAAATGAAGTTAATAGCAATGAGTTTACTTTACTTGTGTTGTGTACCTGGTCAGTGGGAGAAGTCAAAGAAAAGGTATAAGTACTTCCGTACGTGAGGTGTATTGCAAGAATACGTAAACAACAAAAATAAGAATTCTTATAGGTAGTTAGAATACCTAGCTATGTAGTCGACTTTATGAAAGGAGGAACTAGCTTCACTAGAATAGTATTCGTGGTGGTCACTGAAGGTGGTCGCCAAAGGTGGTCACTGAAGGTGGACACCACCAGGAAATTTAGTCAATCACAATTACAAGAAAATATCAGTTTTGGACAATGAAAAATAATACTTAAAACTACGGGGGAATTTAGGGAAGGGCCATTCTCAGTCTCTATCTATTTGTAGGTATTATATGGGTGATTCCTAAACTAGGGGCAAGTTTCAGCTCCCTGATTTTCCAAAATCAAAAGTGTAGAAAAAACAAATTTTTTGTTTTTTTTTCTGTTTTTGGGTTGCCCCTGATGCCATTCAGATGCCCAGCAATTCATCTCATCAAATATACACAATTTTATCAAATTTTGAAATTTGACAGCCACGACAGTGACACAAGACATGACAATGACATTTTCATCGCCTTTACTGGCCATGACAATGACTTTTACCATGCATGACAATGACAAACTGGTAGACAGTTGACCGTTCAATTGCTATGTTTTTCGGTTTGGATGTTAGAGGGAGATGGGGTGAAGCTGAATAATAGCAGTAGTAGGTAATAAACGGATTATAATAAACTTGTAAGAGAAAACACAAATATTTGAGTGTGATAATAGCTACTATAAAATGGAAAATTCCCACATTCTTACTTTTATAGAGGGTACATTTAGCCTTTTTTGCTTACGTGTAAAAGGAACTTAAGAACTTCTCAGTCTTTTTCAGTCTCTTGAAAAATTAGGGTATCTTTAGTCAGTAGGTAAAAACTATATCACATTAGATCTTTAAGTAAATTTTAGCCTTTTGCTTACGTGTAAAAGGAACTTAGGAACTTCTCAGTCTTTTTCAGACTCTTGAAAAATTAGGGTCTCTTTAGTTTGTAGCTTAAAGAAGATAGGTATAACATTAAATCTTTAGGTAAATCACATTATTCACAGCGGCATTTCATCAGTCTTATTTCACTTATCACATTGCTAGGAATAGCGAAGACCTACATCTAATAACTGTACACCCTTCTGTTGAAAAATAAAATGAAGATAATTGCTTCTTTACAAATTCGGAGAAAATTATTACCCAAAACCATTGACTAGGTAGGTAAATGCTGTTAGGTAATAAAAAAATTGTGAATCAAAAAGTGAAATTGAGATTATTCAAACGGATCCCAACACCAGAATTTCAGTTGAATTTTAGTCTAAATTTAATGTACGACAGTTTTGGTGAGGAAACTTATGTATTTTTCGTCCTTCACTGCCATCAGCCGGCTGCTTACTGAGGTAGGATTTTCAATTTTGCACAACACGGCTGCTTTGTTCACTCTCTGCCGAGCTGGTGGGTCAGGCCAGGAGAAAAATTTACCGGAGGGACTCAAAAGGTTCACTTCGAGATCTTCTTCGAAGATTTGTTCCAGTATTCCTGAAATAGAAGGACCATGTTTCAAATCTGACAGAACCTCAAATTAAATACAGCAGTGTTGGGCAGTAATTAATTCCAAGAGTATTAATTACTTCTACAGTTACATGTGTGATTGAAGATCATGCCCCACTAAAAAGTACCCACAAATGCTCAAATAGTGTGCAAACGTGAATTTGGAACCACAATTCTATGGGAGTTATAGCAATTCCTCAAGTACAATTATTGTAATTGTGAAAAGTAATTGCACGTACTTCCTACAATTACTGTAATTGTAATTGTAATTACTTTTTTCCCAACTCTGAAATACAGTAATACTAGCCCTCCAAATGCCTATCGTATGGGGTATCAACCTATAAAATGCTCACCTGGTAGCCAGCTTTTTCCCTGCGTCACTGCTATCCAGTCTCCTTCATCCAGGGTCTGAGGAGGAAAAGTCGGCATCTGGTTGACTCCCACTTGCTTCGACGATGATGAATTTTTGCTGATGGTGGTTTCGTCTTCATCACTGCCATTTTTATCATCAGGAAGTTGTTGGGGTTGATCAATTGAGTAATGGACGCAGTGAGTCCCTGGTTGACAAACGAAACAGCTCAGAGTATTGAAGTGGAGAGTATTCGAAGATCTCGACCATGTCACTTGATGAACTTTCATTGTGTTTTTTACAGTTTTGATGAGATCTTTTTCAACAACCATTTGGTCGGTCTCTGTAAAACTTATCTCGCTGACTTGTCGAATGTCCACTCTCTTGATAAAGCAGCTTTAAGCAGGCCATTGCAATAGCTTCATTTCGTTCGAAAGTTTGCTAATAATGTAGATAAAGAGGATGATAACTTGAACCTAGGCAACACTCAATGGGTCAGTCATGTGAGGGGACTATTATATCAAACAACTGTCATTGTCATGGCCTTCTGTCATTGTCATGCCCAAAGTGAAGGCCATGACAAATACAAAATGAAAAAGACATGACAATGACAAAATCGACTTTAAGCAGAGTTTTCTCATGCACTACTTTGTTTTCAGCGATTCTGAAAAATTCTTCATTACGCTGGTTCGGCGAAACTGAGGTTGAGAGCTCTGCAAAGCATGTGGCCTTGTACAGCAGGGTTGCCACAACACAACGCACTCGCGAAATGGCGCAAAATTCCCCTATCTACCCACAGTGAGGGTATTCTTTTTTAGGCCACGACAATGACACCAAACTATGGTTGCAAAATAAAGTGAGAAGTATAGAGTACCAAATAATCGAAAATTTATTGAACTACGGTTGTTATGGATTTTTCAGATGTTACTGAAGACGAGGGAATCGGGAAAAAACATGTTGTCACAAGTTGAGTGTGGGGAAAATGAGTGAGAACTTGCAAACCTCCATCAGTTGCATGCCATGACAATGACAAATGAGGGTTTGTAAAATATAAAAAACCTATTAGTTATGTTTTAATGCTTGGTTTTGTTCGTGATCCAAGTAGTACTCAATGTAAGGAAAAAATGGGGGAAAAAAACAGGAACGCCGAGTGCATAAAGATGGCACAGCGAGCCAGTTTCACGAATTTGCCCCTAGTTTAGGAACCACCCATATGCGCCTATTCGCCACTTTAAAGGAAGGAATTCGCCAAAGTGTAACTATCTTTTCTATATACAATAAATGTTCACTCCTTCCAGTTGCAATAGTCTGTAGAGGGTAGGTGCTGTCGTCGTCTTGTAGTCTTGAAGGCAGTTGGAGGCAGTCAGAGTCGGTGAAACCAGGAGGTGGACTAGTGAATTGATGGGGGGGCTTGTACTCTCGGCAACCACAGTCTCTCAAGGAATGAGGTAGGGGAGCGACGTCAGGGAGGTGCCTCGATTCTGGAGGGGGTGGAGTGGCGAGGGCGCGCTTGCGGGCGGAGTGGGGGCGCTGCTGGTGGCGCGACTGGTGGCGGTGGAGGCAACTCCTCGGCTGCTGGTGCGGTCATCGGCGGCGACCCGGCGGACCTTGCTCGCGCGCGTTTCGTGGATGAAGAAGAGGAGGACCTAACCGTGATTCGGAGGGGCGGAACTCTCCGGTCACAAATCTTTCGCATCTCGATTTGGAAAATGTAGGTTAGGTAAATGTTTATTTTTCTTCCGCGTGTTTTCTCGACAGTACTACTTTCGCAGGGTGGCTCTAGATTATGCGTTGGACTTTCAATACGTGTTTCTTATCTTATTTGGAAATATTTTGAACTGAAAGCTAATAATGACTTGTTCATATTTTTCAGGGATCGATTGTATTCCACTTATTATTCCATGTATTTTTGAAATGAGGTTGGTACCTACTATTATAATTATATTCAAACTTTTGTTACCTCCTTTCATAGAAAAAGTAGCGAACTGCAGAATATTATTTTAGTGCAGAAAACCTTCAAAGACTGAAAATGTGATTTTGATATAAATATATTTACCTTCTTATTGTGATTGCGATTATTTGAATAAATAATTTATTATAAAAATGTTCTTGTAATGTTGTGCTGAGTTCCCTGGTCGAAACTGATTTGAAACACGCAAGTTGAACGGAGAAAAGTGGTGAAATCAAGGGCGGCCAATTTGCCGCCCACGCGATCGGAAGTGTGACTTCAGGAGACGCGAGCGGATGAAGGTTAAAGTACCACAAAATCCATCATATTACAGGAGTACACGATTCCAGTGTTATGCTTTCATTATGGATACTTGAATAGCTATAGAAAAATTACGTTCCTCGAATAGAAGACGAAATTCATCCGTGTGGATGTCACCGCGTAATGTTTTGGTTTGAATAAAAAACGACAGCAAAAAAACTTCGTCGTTCGCGTCCCTTGGTACAACAGTAGTACTGCAAAACACCCACTTTTGCAATAGAGAGTTTTCTCCACGTCTTATGTGACGACCGTCCGCGTGTAATATCCATGCTACCGTCTGAAAATGGTGACTGCGCATGCGTGACAACTTGGACGGCGAGCTCGGTCGTCTTGGATGCCGCCAAATGCCGGCTTTTGGCGGCGTCGAGAACGACGGCTTTCTTGACGACTCTACCCTCCATAACCTCACACTTTTATAACCAATTTCAATTTAGATCGGATGTAGCCGGATTTTGTGTTGTGTTCGACGGTCGACTCCCGTGTTTTGGTTCTCGATTTTAGTTTTCATTTGTACAACAGTTTTCTTTTTCCCAGGAATTATCAAGTTTTTAATCTCTCGAAACCAACTACTCGTCACCAGAATTCTGTTATCTCCGCATCAAGATCAAGTGAATCCATCGTGTACTATTGTTGACTCTGTGCGAATTTTACATTGTTTGAATGTCAATCAAATTTTTGAATAAATGCACCCTTGTTTTTCATTTAATGTTGTACATTATTTATTCATCTACCAACACACCTAACTACAGATCTACAATAAACAGGCGACGAGAGTCAGTTCACGTAAGTAGGTACCATTTAACACTCTCCGTGCGGATGATGGTAATAACCATCATGCCGAGTTTCGCGAGTGGCGAGTGATGGTTTATACCATCACAGCTCTAAGCATATCTCCGAGCGGTTCATCGTTCTGCTACCTAGTGGATGACTTAAGAACCTCTTTCGGATTTTTTTCGTGCTTAGTAGGTCCTCTTGTCGCCACCAGAGTTCGCCGTTTTCACTTCGGGGGATTCTGTTATCTTATTTGCTGGTTTGCACTCAATGCGGGCTCCTGACCGAATTCCTGACAAAAAGGTCTTCCGCCACAGGCGAAAACGAGTTTACCATCATCCGCACGGAGAGTGTTGAGATTTCAACTGATAGGTAAGTAGTTCCGTTTGCTGTGATCATCGTACTTGTAAGTTGCATGACAAATTGGAAAGTTCATTACCTTTGAAAATATACCTTCTTTTCACACAATAGTAGGTATTTGGTTAATTATGGATGTCTGCATTTAGGTGTTACGTCTACAAGTTCGTAGATCTATCCTAGTATGATAGATCTGTACTTCCGTTTTTGTAATATTCTGTACTTCCTGGTAGGTAGAAACGAAGTACCTACCTACTCTAAATTATCTATAGATATGTTACGGACGTGTTGTTAGACAAATAAGGAACCAGTAGAAAGGTAGCTACTGCAAAATCGGTAGTTAGTAGGTATTATAGACCCAAAAAATGCAGTAAGAGCTCTGGAAAAGCTAGTGTTGTTCACTACTTTCTAAAGGTGAAAAGGATCAAAATCATCAGAAGGCAGGTTTTTATATCGCAATGTAGGGTCAGAAAGGGATGAAAATAGGTATCCAAGTATATAGTAAAAAATTTATTGCATTTTCAATACGGCAAACATCCTTATTTTCGATCTGAAAAACTCATTTCGAGACCCCCCGGAGTCAGCTGTTCGCTATCGGCCATTTTCAAGTGACTTCACAGGTCAGTAGCTGTTTAGCGTCACTTCCAGAGTCAGCACCTAATTTTGTGACGACTCGAAATCCACCAAAAAAAGTTAGCATCTGCGTCTGCTGGCCCCATCTGTCTCTAGTCGTCACGTCTGACGTGGCGAAAACTCTCTAATATCTCGACATCTAGGCAGAGCTAAGAGATTCTACCATTTTTCCCATGATGCTGCGCCCTATTGAGAAGGAATGGAACGAAAAACGCACCAGAATTCAAGCTGCTTCTAGCTTGGTACAACAGTTGTACCAAGGAACGCTAAAGGGTTAAAATCGTCAATCAGTTCGAAGTAGTGATTCCCCTCTCGCTGATTGACCGACCCTCGCATTATACGGACTTCACCTGGATTGCGGAACACCTTACGCCACGCCGGACCACGCCCCAACGAGCGTCTGCAACATGAGTGCGTTATTTCCTTATTGGCCAATAATACTAGGTAGGGGTTGAGACAGAGACTTATCCTAATTCAAGTGTTAGGCTTTCTTCATTACATACCTGCCCTCCAGCTGTTGGATGTAATTTTACCCTAAGCTAGTGACTTTTCTACCCTAGAATTAGGTTGTCAGCACTGCCGTCTTCTAACCTTACTCTTTCTCGAATTTCCGCGTAATGTAGTGATGTGCGAAACGGTTACTTTTTGGTAATAGGTGACAACGTGACAGTGACAGGCCGGTAATAGGTTCCAGTAATAGGTGACTTTGTAATAGGGTGACAGAGAAGCGCATCCTGGAACTGCGGCGCTGCTCGGTGTAAAGTGACTCGTTACCAGCAGTGATTTCCGTAACGAGAGTTCTTGCCCCAATAGACGCAACTAGCGTATCGGTCTCATATTTCTAATAAAAAATTGGTTCTGTTCATTGAGAAAAAATTTATATACCCCTCCATTATATTTTTATATTACGTTTTACCGATTTAAGCAACTAGTATGAGACACTCAGCAATCAGATTAATATGTTAAGAGCTCAGAAATAATTAATTTATCGATCGTGGTCACAGAGTCATCATAGTCCTCCGTTGGTAGGTAAAATGGAATAAATAAGAAAAAAATGGAATTTATCACAGTCGATCATTATTGGTAGGTAACATAAATTTTCACCTCAATATTATCTCTAATTGAAACAAATGAAGGAACATGAGCAAATAGAAAAAATTATTACGAATTATATTTTTTAATTTGTAGGTAATGGTAGTTTTGAAACTACATACAAACTTGACCACATAGGTCGCACTTGGCAGTTTTTCGACCTTTTAATGAGCTTAAAAATCGCCCATAATTGAGAAGATTTCGGTTTTTTATTCATCTCAACTAATCACAAAACAATGAAACTATCGAAAAACATCGAACTAAACGGGCAACACGAGTCAAACTAAAGGCGAGAGTCCTAAACCCGGGCCGCGGAAAGTACGGCGTGAGGGACGAGAGACAACCGATCACCTGATCACGCTACACAAATGGTAAGAGTGACAAGTGATGATGGAGCTCCAACCGTGACAAGGAGCTCCAAGAGTGACAACGTGACAAGTAGCGCCGACCGCCCATGAAGTGACAACCAGCGCCAACCACTATGGAGTGACGAGTAGCGCCAACGGCACTGTAGTGACAACGCACACAGTGACAATTCAAGAAGCTCCGAAGGGGTCAAAGTGAAATAATTTGAGATAGTGATTCGGAGCATGGAGGAAGGGAGTGTTATTCTACCTGCTGTCACTGCAAGTCCGTTGGTAATAGGGTCTGCTCCGTAATAGGTGACAAACGGAACGGTGACTCTCCGGTAATAGGTGACTTTAACCAGTGACGCGATTTCCTACCCACCTCTACTAACCTTACTCTTTCTCGAATTTCCGCGTAATGACATGTGCTCAGTTCCTTTTCTTCTAATAAAAACTAATGCTTCATAAATGTGCATTGTTTTATCACAAGCAACTATATCTGAAACGCATTGTTAAGTTACACTTAAAACCTAGTCATTTCAACATTGTCCTATTATTATACTTACCTTTTGCATACTGAACATTACCTGGTAAGGGAAATAACTAGACAACTGATTGCTACCTTTTCAACCGATTTTTTTTTAATTACCATTTTGTACATGTAGTACCTATAGTACCATTTGTATATATATTTGTAAAATATATTTTCTGTGTTACGCTTACCGAATTTTATTAAAAAATGAAGAAGATAAGGTTTTGAGTTTTTTTGTGGTCACACATTCCCTAAAAAGTTGAAAAATATTGGAATTTTTTTAATAAACAAGCTGGTTTCTGGTTTCTTTTCAAAGTTGACATGATGATTAACAAAGAAACCAGGGCTAGAAGTGTCCACTGCTCGATATTCGTATATTTTCAAGCTAAAAATATTGTGGTACATTGTTGTACCCTTATGGGGTGCGAGAATGTGCCACGAAAAAACATTTTTCTCTATTCTTGCTTAAGAGATAGAATTTTTTTCATCGTGGCATTTGATACTTGGAGAGTAGAGGTACGTTGGGTAAATTTTTCAATAATATGCGATGCAAAGTAAAGTATTTACACGTAGAAAACCAAACCTTGGCACAAAGTTGTATGACTTGACGGCACATTTTCAAAATCAAATTCAAAAATTTAAATTTTTTTCTCAAAACCGTTGAAGGGATTTTAAATAAATATTGATAGGTAGTTTTCTACTTCGATTTATTGATGTTTATCAACAGTGCTGAAGATAATCTCAGAGAACATTATTTACAAAATAAGTAGTACATGAATAATCTATGTTTCTGGTAAATTTCCTCGAATTACTGCTTATGTCTTCTCTCCAGTGTGACTCCTCATGTGAGTCTTCAGAGATTCTAGACGCGAGGTTCTGTAATCACATCTATCACAGGTGTATTGCTTTTCCCTAGTGTGAGTCATCATGTGAGCTTTCAAATGTCCTATCCGCGAGGCTCTGTAATCACATCTATCACAGGCGTAGGGCTTCTCTCCAGTGTGACTCCTCATGTGAGTCTTCAAAGACCCTGGATGCGAGGCTCTGTATTCACATTTATCACAACTGTAGGGCTTTTCCCCAGTGTGACTCCTCATGTGAGTCTTCAAAGACCCTGGATGCGAGGCTCTGTATTCACATTTATCACAGCTGTAGGGCTTTTCCCCAGTGTGACTCCTCATGTGAGTCTTCAGAGACCATAGCTGCGAGGCTCTGTAATCACAAATAGCACAGGCGTAGGGCTTCTCTCCAGTGTGACTCCTCATGTGAGTCTTCAGAGATTCTAGACGCGAGGTTCTGTAATCACATCTATCACAGGTGTATTGCTTTTCCCTAGTGTGAGTCATCATGTGAGCTTTCAAATGTCCTATCCGCGAGGCTCTGTAATCACATCTATCACAGGCGTAGGGCTTCTCTCCAGTGTGAGTCATCAAGTGCCTCTTCAGATGTCCTAGCTGCGAGGCTCTGTAATCACATCTATCACAGGCGTAGGGCTTCTCTCCAGTGTGAGTCATCATGTGAGCTTTCAAATGTCCTTTATGCGAGGCTCTGTAATCACATATATCACACGCGTAGGGCTGCTCCCCAGTGTGAGTCATCATGTGAGCTTTCAAATGTCCTTGATGCGAGGCTCCGTAATCACATGTATCACAGGTGTAGGGCTTCTCTCCAGTGTGACTCCTCATGTGCTGCCTCAGAGACCCTAGATGCGAGGCTCTGTAATCACATCTATCACAGGCATAGGCCTTCTCTCCAGTGTGAATCATCATGTGAGCTTTCAAATTCCCTTTCAGTGAGGCTCTGTAATCACATCTATCACAGGCGTAGGGCTGCTCCCCAGTGTGAGTCCTCATGTGCTTCACCAGATTTCCTTGATGCGAGGCTCTGTAATCACATCTATCACAGGTGTAGGGCTTCTCTCCAGTGTGACTCCTCATGTGAGCTTTCAAATGTCCTTTACGCGAGGCTCTGTAATCACATCTATCACAGGCGTAGGGCTTTTCCCCAGTGTGTGTTGCGATGTGTTTCTTCAAATCTCCTGGCCATAAGGCTCTAAAATCACATCTATCACAGGTGTAGGGCTTCTCTCCAGTGTGACTACTCATGTGAGTCTTCAGAGACCCTAGACGCGAGGCTCTGTAATCACATCTATCACAGGTGTAGGGCTTCTCTCCAGTGTGACTCCTCATGTGCTGCCTCAGAGACCCTAGATGCGAGGCTCTGTAATCACATTTATCACAGGCGTAGGGCTTCTCTCCAGTGTGAGTCCTCAAATGCCTCTTCAGAGACCCTGAGTGCGAGGCTCTGTAATCACATCTATCACAGGCGTAGGGCTTCTCTCCAGTGTGGCTCCTCATGTGCTTCTTCAGAGATCCTAGCTGCGAGGCTCTGTAATCACATCTATCACATGCAAAAGTCTTCAACTCACACCTCTGTACTCCAGAAGATCCCTCCAGAACGTCACTTTCCTTCACCTGATCTTCAGCACCTCAGTCATGCTAGCTACGATCGATAGCTACGGTCGATTTTTCATTGAAATAATGGGCCGAAATTAACCAAACTTCGTACACTTACTCAGTTCCTCGGCTGGCACCTAGAAATGAAGTCAAAACCGGGTGGAGGCGGGCCGGGGGGCGGCGAAACTGGAGGCGGCAGCTCATTTAACCCACTTTCCGACGGTGTGCCATCAAAATAACTATCAGAATCGTTTTTCTCACCCCAAAGAACCCCCATGGTACCGTTCTCATCTCCATTATCCACCTACTACAACCGGAATTAAATAATAAACATTGGGGGGCGGGGAAACATCCCATATAAACGAAATTGCATTTTCCGACGGTGTGCCATCAAAATAACTATCAGAATCGTTTCTCTCACCCCAAAGAACCCCCATGGCACCGTTTTCATCTCCATTATCCACTTACGACAACCGGAATTTATTATCATCGGAGGCGGAGTCAAGCAATTGTCTAACCTATCTGCTGTTCACAGTGGTTTGTCCACTTTCCGACGGTGTGCCATCAAAATAACTATCAGAATCGTTTTTCTCACCCCAAAGAACCCCCACGGTACCGTTCTCATCTCCATTATCCACCTACTACAACCGGAATTAAATAATAAACATCGGGGGGCGGGGTCAAGCCCTTATAAACGAAATTGCATTTTCCGACCTTGTGCCATCAAAATAACTATCAGAATCGTTTCTCTCACCCCGAAGAACCCCCATGGTACCGTTCTCATCTCCATTATCCACCTACTACAACCGGAATTAAATAATAAACGTCGGGGGGCGGGGTCAAGCCCTTGTCTAACCTATCTGCTGTTCACAGTGGTTTGTCCACTTTCCGACGGTGTGCCATCAAAATAACTATCAGAATCGTTTTTCTCACCCCAAAGAACCCCCATGGTACCGTTCTCATCTCCATTATCCACCTACTACAACCAGAATTAAATAATAAACGTCGGGGGGCGGGGTCAAGCCCTTGTCTAACCTATCTGCTGTTCACAGTGGTTCGTCCGTCAGCTACAATTTTACAAATTCTGCGACGGTCGATTTTTCATTGAAATAATACTCGAAATTAACCAAACTTCGTACACTTACTCAGTTCCTCGGCTGACACCTAGAAATGAAGTCAAAACCGGGTGGTGGCGGGCCGGGGGGCGGCGAAACTGGAGGCGGCAGCTCATTTAACCCACTTTCCGACGGTGTGCCATCAAAATAACTATCAGAATCGTTTTTCTCACCCCAAAGAACCCCCACGGTACCGTTCTCATCTCCATTATCCACCTACTACAACCGGAATTAAATAATAAACGTCGGGAGGCGGAGTCAAGCACTTGTCTAACCTATCTGCTGTTCACAGTGGTTCGTCCGTCAGCTACGATTTTACAAATTCTGCGACGGTCGATTTTTCATTGAAATAATACTCGAAATTAACCAAACTTCGTACACTTACTCAGTTCCTCGGCTGACACCTAGAAATGAAGTCAAAACCGGGTGGTGGCGGGCCGGGGGGCGGCGAAACTGGAGGCGGCAGCTCATTTAACCCACTTTCCGACGGTGTGCCATCAAAATAACTATCAGAATCGTTTTTCTCACCCCAAAGAACCCCCATGGTACCGTTCTCATCTCCATTATCCACCTACTACAACCGGAATTAAATAATAAACATTGGGGGGCGGGGAAACATCCCATATAAACGAAATTGCATTTTCCGACGGTGTGCCATCAAAATAACTATCAGAATCGTTTTTCTCACCCCAAAGAACCCCCACGGTACCGTTTTCATCTCCATTATCCACTTACGACAACCGGAATTAAATAATAAACATCGGGGGGCGGGGAAACATCCCATATAAACGAAATTGCATTTTCCGACGGTGTGCCATCAAAATAACTATCAGAATCGTTTTTCTCACCCCAAAGAACCCCCACGGTACCGTTCTCATCTCCATTATCCACCTACTACAACCGGAATTAAATAATAAACATCGGGGGGCGGGGTCAAGCCCTTATAAACAAAATTGCATTTTCCGACGGTGTGCCATCAAAATAACTATCAGAATCGTTTCTCTCACCCTAAAGAACCCCCATGGTACCGTTCTCACCTCCATTATCCACCTACTACAACCGGAATTAAATAATAAACATCGGGGGGCGGGGAAACATCCCATATAAACGAAATTGCATTTTCCGACGGTGTGCCATCAAAATAACTATCAGAATCGTTTCTCTCACCCTAAAGAACCCCCATGGTACCGTTCTCATCTCCATTATCCACCTACTACAGCCGGAATTAAATAATAAACATCGGGGGGCGGGGAAACATCCCATATAAACAAAATTGCATTTTCCGACGGTGTGCCATCAAAATAACTATCAGAATCGTTTCTCTCACCCTAAAGAACCCCCATGGTACCGTTCTCAACTCCATTATCCACCTACTACAACCGGAATTAAATAATAAACATCGGGGGGCGGGGTCAAGCCCTTATAAACGAAATTGCATTTTCCGACGGTGTGCCATCAAAATAACTATCAGAATCGTTTCTCTCACCCTAAAGAACCCCCATGGTACCGTTCTCATCTCCATTATCCACCTACTACAACCGGAATTAAATAATAAACATCGGGGGGCGGGGTCAAGCCCTTATAAACGAAATTGCATTTTCCGACCTTGTGCCATCAAAATAACTATCAGAATCGTTTCTCTCACCCCAAAGAACCCCCATGGTACTGTTCTCATCTCCATTATCCACTTACTACAACCGGAATTAAATAATGAACATCGTGGGGCGGGGTCAAGCCCTTGTCTAACCTATCTGCTGTTCACAGTGGTTCGTCGGTCAGCTACGGTTTTACCAATTCTGCGACGGTCGATTTTTCATTGAAATAATACTCGAAATTAACCAAACTTCGTACACTTACTCAGTTCCTCGGTTGGCACCTAGAAATGGAGTCAAAACTGGGTGGAGGCGGGTCGAGGGGCGGCGAAACTGGAGGCGGCAGCTCATTTAACCCACTTTCCGACGGTGTGCCATCAAAATAACTATCAGAATCGTTTTTCTCACCCCAAAGAACCCCTATGGTACTGTTTTCATCTCCATTATCCACCTACTACAACCGGAATTAAATAATAAACGTCGGGGGGCGGGGTCAAGCCCTTGTCTAACCTATCTGCTGTTCACAGTGGTTCGTCAACTTGGCTTAAAAATTCGGCGACGGTCCAGTTTTCAAATAATTATATATAATAATATAATGAATTATAAATTATATTAGTATATAATTTATATTATTAATTTATACTTTTATTATATTATTATATAATAGTAATAATAGACAAGACCAGTCTTGTCTTGGATTTTTTGATAATAATGTAATAAATAATAATAGTAAATAATAATAAAAATTATAAATGATATTATTATAAATAACAATATATATTATTGTTATTATTGTTATATATTATTGTTATATTTATGTTATTATTGTATTATTATTGTTAAATTAAAAATTATAATAATCATTGTTTTAATTATTATTTATTTTCTATAATAAATAATAAATAATATTATTCATTCATAATTTTATTGTATTACTATATAATAATAGACAAGACCAGTCTTGACGTATGGTTATTGGTTATTTGGTTCTTGGTAGGAAGTAACAATAGATACCTATAAATTAATCATGATGCCCAAGTAAGCCAGTGTTTGATGATACAATGTTTTAATGTCTCTTTTTTTCTCAGGTAGACGTCGTATACTTTACTTCTTGGGGGACGTTGAAATTAAAGTATGGAGTCAAAACAGGTCGACAGCAACACCTTGACAGTTTGGAATCTCAATATCATGTCAAAAAATGATAATTTTTCAAAATTTATTGTAGAATATTTTGTATTGTTACGTATTTCCGTTAGAATTTTCATTAAATTCAACATCTGTAGGGAACTGTTCACTTACATTTTTTTTTTTGTGTTTCCCGGTTTGTTATTATTGAACATTGTTCGGACTCTGAATTAAATGTGCGAGTTTTAAACGGAGTTGTCACGTTTTATTCTTATTTCACCCAGTTGAAACAAAAAACATTGTTCTTACTCTTCAAAATTGAAATAGTAGGATAGGTTAATTCATTCTAGGTCACCGCATCAAATAACGAGGTGTTTTTATTTTATTATTAATGCCAGCTTCCGATGCTGATTACAGGCAATTGACATATACCTAACATTTTTATAGTACCTATTTATATGTCGATAAATCTCTAACAAAAAAACTTAACTGGTTCGAGTAAATAAAACAAACTGAAATAATATGTCTGTGTGTCCTGGTATCCACCACATTAACTGTCATGCAACGATTCATTGCGTACCTATCACCTATTTCATTTCCAACGATATGTGTGTCCTGGTATCCATGATATTTACTCTCACACAATGTTTCATTGGGTACCTATATCTTATCTCCAAATAATATCCCTGTATCCTGGTATCCATCACATTGTGTCATGCAAGGTTTCATTGCATATCTATCAGCTATGTCATTTCCACCGATATCTGTGTGTCCTGGTATCCATGATAGTTAGTGTCACGCTTTTCAGTGTTTCTTTTAAATAAATGTACTACTGCGTTGGTATCCACTTATCCTTGTATGTATCTACAAGGGAATACTACCAAAATAAATCGAAGACAAGTGTTAGGTTCCTTAATTCATTCTAGTTTGAAAGTAATACTCATTAATATCGAATATTTTTATCCGCTATTTGAGTATTATATTATTGAGTATAGTATAGTATTGAGTATTGATTATTATCGATTATTTTAAAACCCTGGCGTAGGACAAAAAAATGTAAAATGGATACTGGGTTAAAATGGATTATTTGTTATGGCTGCTCCTACCCCTGTTTCTGCACTTGTACATTCTTCTACCTTAGTTACGGCAGGTGTTTATTTAATAATTCGTTTTAGTGGATTATTAAGTAATATTGATTGTACTTTTTTATCGTTCTTTCTATAATAACTATATTTATATCAGGATTAGGGGCTAATTTTGAGTTTGATTTAAAAAAAATTATTGCTTCATCTACTTTAAGTCAATTAGGGTTAATAATAATAATTTTATTTTTAGGTTTTCCCAATTTAGCCTTTTTTCATTTGTTAACTCATGCCTTTTTTAAGGCTTTACTTTTTTTGTGTGCTGGTATAATTATTCATGTAATAAATAATTGTCAAGATATCCGTGAAATTTTTTTATATAAAATTTATTAAAATAAAAAATAAGGGTAATATTATATTAATAAATAATGTAATAGTTGAGGAGATTTTTCTTGTTTTATTTAGAATAATTCATTTTTGTCTTTTTGTTATTAATATTCTAATTGAGCTAATTATACGTATATAATATGATAATGTAATTAATGATGATATAGTAACTATAATAATTATTAATATTATTTCATTTGATGAAATTATATATTCAATTGTTATTCACTTAGGCATGAATCCTAAAAAAGGAGGAAGGCCTCCTATTCTTATTATTATAATTAATAATGATATTTTTTCTACTATTGTTAGTGATTTAATATTAAATTGATTAATAAATAAAATATTATATTTATTTAATGTATAGCAAATTATAATAACTATAATTGAATATATGATTATATTTATAATTCATAGCTTTTTGAATGTCAAAGCACATGCTACTAATCATCCTATATGATTAATGGATGAGTATGCTATGATTTTACGTGTTGAGGTATGATTTAATCCTAAAATTGCACCTAGAATAGTTGAAATAACAATTATTATTATTATAATACTATTACTATCTATAATAATAGATAGAACATATATTGGGGCAATTTTTTGTCATGTTATTATAAATATACATAAATTTCAATTAAGTTTTGATATTAATTCAGGGAATCATATATGAAAGGGGGGCATTCCTATTTTTATTATTATAGTGATATAAATAATAATATCTTGGGCATTTGTGCTATAAAAACTAATAAATATATATTTATTTAAAGAATTATAATAATAAATATGGTTGATGCTATTCTATGAATTAAAAAATATATTATTCTTCTTTGAGAAAGAAAATTGTTTTTGGATTTAAATATTAAAGGAATAAAAGATATTATATTGATTTCTAATCCAATGAGGAATTTCACCGATTTCTGTTTGCATTTTTCCTGAATAATGGTGGTTAATGGTGTGGGATAGATGAAAATCGGGCTGATTTCGGAAAATAAGTCTCCTGTTATTTTTGGGAGACAGTCAAAATTTTTAATTTCAAAACTAACCGGGAAAACAGACGTCCAGCGGGAACGCTCGCTGATTGGGCTGTCTCCTCCCAGTGTTGCCCATTGGGACGACGAAATCGAGTTTTCTAAGAGAAAAGTTATCAAACAAAAACAGAGGAAACCTAATTTTTCCCATCTCGCTTTTTCTATTTTTTTCTTCAGTTTTTCGATTTCGAACTTTACTGTTTCATGAAATTTTGCATCTGGGGACTATGGATTTCTCGATCTCAGCGCTTCAAGCGGCCATAAATGAACTATTCCAGCATGACGTCATTTTCCCGTTTTTTTAAACATTCGTATTTTCTACACTGATTTGTTTATTCGTAAATTAGGAAGTTCGGGCTGAAAGTTTGCCTTAGGGGGTTTTTAGAGGTGCTGAATCCGATTTTGGGGTCAAAAATAGGAAATTCCGACATGGTGAAATTCCTCATTCATATATTTAATCAATTTCTTGATCTGACAACTATTATAGTTCCTATAATAGTTGTTATTAAAAATAATATTTTTCTTGATGTTTTTAAAATTAAAAAGAAGAAGATTATGCTTCTATACCTAGGGTATGAACCTAATAGCTTATTTTAGCTTATCTTTTTATATTTTGTTGTATGATGCATTCAGAGTTTTGATCTCTCTTGAAGGGTTTAGTTTAATTCTAAAAAATTTAATAAGGGTATATAATACATTATTTATCCTATCAAGATAATCCTTTTACTCAGGCACCTTATTTAATATTCAAATTATTTTTTTGAATAATTTTTTTTGCTTATATTATTTTAATCATGGGGGGGGGAAATGATTAATTTATCATCTATAGATAAATATAGATATTAAAATATGAAATAAAATATTTTGGATCAAACTAAACTATCTTCCTATTTTATAATATCTCAATCATACGGAGGTATGATTAATTTATCATCTATAGATAAATATAGATATTAAAATATCAAATAAAATATCTTACATCAAACTAAACTATCTTCCTATTTTATAATATCTCAATCATCTGGGGGTATGATTAATTTATCATCTATAGATAAATATAGATATTAAAATATCAAATAACCTGATTTTTTGATCAAATTATAAATAAATAAATTAATTTAATTATTATTTATTTTAATCAAAATTAATAGATTAATTGATTAATTTGTTCCATATATATATATTATTTGATATTTTAAATAAATAAAAATTCTGATGGGGGTTAGGAATTTTATTTATATAATTTTATTATTTGTGTCTATATGTGTATATGTTACGTGTGTATATGTTTACACGTGTGTGTATGTGTATATGTGTGTATAGGAATAAGAAAAGAGTGTATGCCTACCGCTAATGGGAGTATTTCTAAACCTATAAGCCCCCAAGGGTAACCTTAGATAAATAAATATTGATAACTGATAAGTTATTCCAATTGAAATATACCATAATAATATAGTATATGATAGATATATATAATTTATTTATATTAAATAAATTAGAATATCTAATAAATATGTGATTATTTATGAAATAAATAATAAACTTGAATAATTATTGATTATTAATTATATAACTTATAAGATAAAGATTAAATTATAAAATTTCTATTCTAAAGAAATTTCTGATAAAAGTCAATCTATTTACGTTATGATTAATATCATAATTATGGTTAATATTAAGTAAAATATAAAAGTACAATATATGTAATACTATGATAGATTAAAGTATTATCCCCCCCCGGAGGGGGGCTACCTAATTTTTTTATCAAATTATAAATAAATAAATTAATTTAATAATTAATTATTTTTATCAAAACTAATAGATTAATTCATTAATTTGTTACATAAATGGATTATCTTATATATAAGATATGATGTTTTATTCATGCATAGTAATTTAATTTTATTAAATTAATATATATAAGTTTTTGCGGGATTAATTATTATTTAAATAATATATTATCTTTTAATCTTAGTTTTTAATTTTAATTATTTATGAAAAAAATTAATAATTTATAATATATTTTTATAACAAAAATTGTGCCAGCAGTTGCGGTTACACAATTATAAGTATTAAATTATTTTGGTTTATATTAAATTTATATTTATATAATTACATAAATATTTTTTTGGTGGAATATTAATTGTTTTTAATTTATTTTGAATTATAATATATGAAAGTTATCTTTAGACTAGGATTAGATACCCTATTATTTTAACTGTAAATTAATAACCTAACCATTATTAGATATAATCTTTACATTTAAAGGATTTGGCGGTAATTTAGCTGTTCAGAGGAACCTGTCCTGTAATTGATAATCCACAATAAATTTTACTTTTATTTTGTTTATATATCTCTATCATTGAATGTCTTTTAAGGGTTAAAGATATTCTAGCTGATTTTTTAGTCAAAATGTTAGGTCAACGTTTAATAATATAAAAGTAGGGATGGGTTACATTATTTATATATGAGGAAATATATATGGAAATATAATGGAATTTGGATGTGATACTAAATTTTTTTAAAAAAGAATTTTGATATTAGCTCTATATTATGCACACATCGCCCGTCGCTCTCAATGTATATTGAGATAAGTCGTAAGAAAGTAGATCTATTGGAAAATGGATCTAGAATGATCACAAATTAAAGCTTAAAATAAGCATCATTATTTACATTAATGACTTGGTTGTGTGATTCAACCTAATTTGAAATATTTTTATTAATATTTATTAAATTTTTTTCTTTTCAAAAAAATATTTTTGTTTTAAGTATAATTTTTTGAAAAAAATATAAGATTTATAGTTTAGATTACTGTGAAGGAAATATAAATAATTATATATAAGTAATTATTATTAATATACCTTTTGTATCAGGTTTTATTAATTTATTAAATATATCTATTTTTTCTCGAAATTTTAAGAGATATAACAAAATTACATTTAATGTTTTAATATTATTATTAATTTTGTTATAGGGAATATATTTTATTCAATTAAAAATATCTAGTTTTCTTAGAAATAAATTTAACTTATGATTATTTATGATTAAAAAATATATGAATTTATAATCAGCAATCATTTAGGATTAGCTAAGTGATTATTCTAAAAATATTCATTATTTAATTTATAGTAGGTTTAGAAATATCCATCATTTATTTTTTAATAATTAATTTTTATACAGTTAATATTTTAGTTATTTATAGGAATAAATATTATAATATAATAATATTTTAATAACGATAAAATAAGTATTTTATATATATAAAATATAGTAACTCGGCAAATATTATTTTCGCCTGTTTAACAAGAACATGGTCTTTTGTTTATATAAAAGATCTAACCTGCCCTATGATTTATTTAAATGGCTGCAGTATTTAGACTGTACAAAGGTAGCATAATCATTTGTCTTTTAATTGAAGGCTTGTATGAATGGTTGGATGAAAAATATACTTTCTTTATTTTATATAAAAAATTTAATTTTCTAGTCAAAAAGCTAGGATTTTTTTATAGGACGAGAAGACCCTATAGAACTTTATTTTCTTTTTTTATAAATTTTATAGATAAATATAAGTTTATATATTTTTGTTAATTTTGTTGGGGTGATTGAAAAAATTGTTTAACTGTTTCTATTTTTTACATTTATATATGTTTTTTTGATCCTTTATTAGGGAATATAAGATTAAGTTACCTTAGGGATAACAGCGTTATTTTTTTTGGAGAGTTCTTATCGATAAAAAAGTTTGCGACCTCGATGTTGGATTAAATTAAGTAATAGGAGTAAAATATTATTTACTAGGTCTGTTCGACCTTTAAATTTTTACATGATCTGAGGAGTTCAGACCGGCGTGAGCCAGGTCGGTTTCTATCCTTAAATTAATTAAAAAATTTTAGTACGAAAGGACCAAATTTTATGAATAATTTATATTAAATGATTATATTAATTTTTAATACTATTTTGGCAGAAAAATGTAATAAATTTAGAACTTATTTATGTAATTAATATTACAAATAGTAATTTTTATTATTAATTTTATTATTATATTAATTTTTATCTTGATTTCTGTTGCTTTTGTTACTTTATTAGAGCGAAAAGTATTAAGATACATTCAGTTGCGAAAAGGTCCCAACAAGGTTGGGTTTATGGGATTGTTACTTATTATTAGTTTATGGGAGGTTTGCGGACTATGTCTTATGAAGTAAGAATGGCCCTTATTATTATTTGTTTATTATTATATATTTATAGATATAATATTTTTGATTTTATATATTATCAAAATAATGTTTGATTTATATTTTTCTCTTTACCTTTATTTTTTTTGTTGATTTAGTTCTTGTTTGGCAGAAACAAATCGATCTCCTTTTGATTTTGCTGAAGGGGAATCTGAATTGGTTTCTGGGTTTAATATTGAATATAGAACAGGGGGTTTTGCTTTTATTTTTTTATCTGAATATATAAATATTATCTTTATAAGATTACTTTCTTGTATTATTTTTATAGGGTGTAATTTATATTCAATTACTTTTTTTTTTAAATGGTTTTTTTTAATTTTTTCTTTCATTTGGGTTCGAGGGACCCTCCCTCGTTTTTGTTATTATAAATTAATATATAAAATTGAAAGATATTTTTACCTTTGTCTTTAAATTATTTATTATTTTTAATTGGAGTATTTTTCTATATACTTAATTTCATTTAATTAAGTGAAGTTAATAAAGGAATTAAACCTTTCTCTTATATTTTCAAAATATATGCTTTCTAAAGCTTATTAACCTAAATATTTTTATCTCTATCTATTTATAATTTAATTACAATAGGGTTGATGATAAAGTATAAAAAATTAGTAATTGTTAATATTTGTCCAGTAAGAATATATGGTTCTTCAGCTGGTCGTGCTCCAATTCACGTTAATATAATAACACTAGATTACAACATTTAGGGGTGGTCTGGCTGCCTCGTTCTTTCACCACTTTTCTTATGGTATTTGGTGCGCTGAATCCGAATCTGACGTCAGTTTTTTTTGTTTATGTCGGATTTTCAAGATATAGCTAGTTTTAAGATTTTTCTAGTTCTCACTTTTCTCCATTTTTTAGTGAAAACTCATCTTGCTCAAATCTCCTCAAAAAGTACTCAGACTTATAGGAAATTTCATGTAGAATCCAAATATGTACTTAATTTTTAAGTAAAACTGTGTTAAACCCCCAATTTTCCACAAAACGTATCAAAAAACACCGGTTCTCAACGTTTTTTCTTCGGGTTTTCCCTTACATTTTGCCACTTGAAAAAAAAATTAAGGCTAAAAAAATTGTTTTCGGGCTTTTACTTTGTAGGGGGGGGACACCCCAGAGGAGAATGAGACCAATCGCAGCCTCCTAAACCCATTAATATCGAAGGAATGAGCTTTTTCATGGCACTGAGATGAAAATTCACAAAAACCGTTAGTTAATTTTTCGAGATAAGTATGTGCGTTCCTAAATCTGTTTTCCTCAAATGGATTTTCCTTTCTTCTACATTCTTTACATTTGTCACCTATTAAGAGTAAGATCGAAAATAGGTAATCAAAGGGGGAGTAAATCATAATTGTGAAACTCTTGTTTTGCTAAGTGATTTTAATTCAGTTTTACAAACGAAACACAATAAATTGCAGAAGAGTTAACAGTGTAAATCTGTTTCATGAAGGCTCAGATGAATCAATAGTTGGTACATTGTTTGGTTATTCCTCCACCTCAGAGGTTCCACCAAGATATGAAAACCATGGAAGAACGGTACAAAGGGTATTGGGGAGTTCACATGATGGCGGACTATAGTTGGACCTTAAAAAGAGATTTACCTCAGGCGGCGAAGTTTTCTCTACATAGATGCCGGCGATGAAACCTCTGAGGTGGAGGAATAACCAAACATTGTACCAACTTTTGATTCATCTGAGCCTGCATGAAACAGATTTACACCGTTAACATTTCTGCAGTTTGTTGTGTTTCGTTTGTAAAACTGAATTAAAATCACTTAACAAAACAAGAGTTTCCCAATTATGATTTACTCCCCCTTTGCTTTTACTCTTAATAGGTTTTTTAACTCTTGATTTTTTACTCTTAATAGGTGACAAGCATAAAAATGTAGAAGAAAGGATAATCCATTTGAGGAAAACAGATTTAGGAGCGCACATACTTAATATCTCAAAAAATTAACTAACGGTTTTTGTGAATTTTCATCTCAGTGCCATGAAAAAGCTCATTCCTTCGATATTAATGGGTTTAGGAGGCTGCGATTGGTCTCATTCTCCTCTGGGGTGTCTCCCTTACAAAGTAAAAGCCCGAAAAAATTTGTTTAGCCTTAATTTTTTTTTCAAGTGGCAAAATGTAAGGGAAACCCCGAAGAAAAAACGTTGAGAACCGGTGTTTTTGATAGGTTTTGTGGAAAATTGGGAGTTTAACACAGTTTTACTTAAAAACTAAGGACATATTTGGATTCTACATGAAATTCCCTATAAGTCTGAGTACTTTTTGAGGAGATTTGAGCAAGATGAGTTTTCACTAAACTTATCTTAAAACTAGCTATATCTTGAAAATCCGACATAAACAAAAAAACTGACGTCAGATTCGGATTCAGCGCACCAAATACCATAAGAAAAGTGGTGAAAGAACGAGGCAGCCAGACCACCCCTAAATTTTGTAATCTAGTGTAATAAATTAACTACTAAAATTCAAAATAATATTTTGTTTAATGGATAAAAATTCATTCTTTGGAATTTGTTTTTATTTGTAAAAGGTAAAATTATAATAATTGCAATAGAAGCAATTATTGTAATTACACCTCCTAGTTTATTAGGAATAGATCGAAGAATTGCATGAGCAAATAGAAAATATCATTCTGGTTGAATATGTACTGGGGTTACTAGGTGGTTAGCAGGGATAAAATTTTCTGGATCTCCTAGTAATTGAGGCTCTCATAAATTTAATATAATAAATATATATAGGGTGATTAATATTCCTATATAATCCTTAATTCTAAAATATATATATGACATAGCTGATAGATATGCAATGAAACGTTGCGTGAAACTAAATATCATGGATACCAGGATACAAGGATATTATTTGGAGATAACATATAGGTACGCAATGAAACCTTGCATGACACAATGTGATGGATACCAGGATACAGGGATATTATTTGGAGATAACATATAGGTACGCAATGAATCGTTGCATGACAGTTAATGTGGTGGATACCAGGACACACAGACATATTATTTCAGTTTGTTTTATTTACTCGAACCAGTTAAGTTTTTTTGTTAGAGATTTATCGACATATAAATAGGTACTATAAAAATGTTAGGTATATGTCAATTGCCTGTAATCAGCATCGGAAGCGGGCGTTAATAATAAAATAAAAACACTTCGTTATTTGATGCGGTGACCTAGAATGAATTAACCTATCCTACTATTTCAATTTTGAAGAGTAAGAACAATGTTTTTTGTTTCAACTGGGTGAAATAAGAATAAAACGTGACAACTCCGTTTAAAACTCGCACATTTAATTCAGAGTCCGAACAATGTTCAATAATAACAAACCGGGAAACACAAAAAAAAAAGTAAGTGAACAGTTCCCTACAGATGTTGAATTTAATGAAAATTCTAACGGAAATACGTAACAATACAAAATATTCTACAATAAATTTTGAAAAATTATCATTTTTTGACATGATATTGAGATTCCAAACTGTCAAGGTGTTGCTGTCGACCTGTTTTGACTCCATACTTTAATTTCAACGTCCCCCAAGAAGTAAAGTATACGACGTCTACCTGAGAAAAAAAGAGACATTAAAACATTTTATCATCAAACACTGGCTTACTTGGGCATCATGATTAATTTATAGGTATCTATTGTTACTTCCTACCAAGAACCAAATAACCAATAACCATACGTCAAGACTGGTCTTGTCTATTATTATATAGTAATAAAATAAAATTATAAATTAAAAATATAAATTATATAATAATATTATTTATTATATTATTATTGTATAGTAATACAATAAAATTATAAATTAATAATATTATTTATTACTTACTATGTTATTATTATATAGTAATACAATAAAATTATAAATTAATAATATTATTTATTACTTACTACATTATTATAAAAAATGAATAATAATTATAACAATAATAATATATTATGATAACATAAATATAACAATACTGTATTACAATAATAATAATAATAATAATAATAACAACAATAACATGTATTGTTATTTATAGTAAAATCATTGATAATTTTTATTCTTACTTACTATTATTATTTATTACATTATTATCAACAAATCCAAGACAAGACTGGTCTTGTCTATTATTATTATATAATAATATAATAAAAGTATAAGTTATTAATATAAATTATATAATAATATAATTTATAATTCATTATATTATTACCTATATATAATTATTTGAAAACTAGACCGTCCCCGAATTTTTACGCCAAGTTGACGAACCACTGTGAACAGCAGATAGGTTAGACAAGGGCTTGACCCCGCCCCCCGACGTTTATTATTTAATTCCGGTTGTAGTAGGTGGATAATGGAGATGAAAACAGTACCATGGGGGTTTTTTAGGGTGAGAGAAACGATTCTGATACTTATTTTGATGGCACAAGGTCGGAAAATGCAATTTCGTTTATAAGGGCTTGACCCCGCCCCCCGACGTTTATTATTTAATTCCGGTTGTAGTAGGTGGATAATGGAGATGAAAACAGTACCATGGGGGTTCTTTAGGGTGAGAGAAACGATTCTGATACTTATTTTGATGGCACAAGGTCGGAAAATGCAATTTCGTTTATATAGGATGTTTCCCCGCCCCCCAATGTTTATTATTTAATTCCGGTTGTAGTAGGTGGATAATGGAGATGAGAACGGTACCATGGGGGTTCTTTAGGGTGAGAGAAACGATTCTGATACTTATTTTGATGGCACAAGGTCGGAAAATGCAATTTCGTTTATATAGGATGTTTCCCCGCCCCCCAATGTTTATTATTTAATTCCGGTTGTAGTAGGTGGATAATGGAGATGAGAACGGTACCATGGGGGTTCTTTGGGGTGAGAAAAACGATTCTGATAGTTATTTTGATGGCACACCGTCGGAAAGTGGGTTAAATGAGCTGCCGCCTCCAGTTTCGCCGCCCCCGGCCCGCCTCCACCCGGTTTTGACTTCATTTCTAGGTGCCAGCCGAGGAACTGAGTAAGTGTACGAAGTTTGGTTAATTTCGACTATTATTTCAATGAAAAATCGACCGTCGCAGAATTTGTAAAATCGTAGCTGACGGACGAACCACTGTGAACAGCAGATAGGTTAGACAAGTGCTTGACTCCGCCTCCGATGATAATAAATTCCGGTTGTCGTAAGTGGATAATGGAGATGAGAACGGTACCATGGGGGTTCTTTAGGGTGAGAAAAACGATTCTGATACTTATTTTGATGGCACAAGGTCGGAAAATGCAATTTCGTTTATATGGGATGTTTCCCCGCCCCCCGATGTTTATTATTTAATTCCGGTTGTAGTAGGTGGATAATGGAGATGAGAACGGTACCATGGGGGTTCTTTAGGGTGAGAGAAACGATTCTGATACTTATTTTGATGGCACAAGGTCGGAAAATGCAATTTCGTTTATATGGGATGTTTCCCCGCCCCCCGATGTTTATTATTTAATTCCGGTTGTAGTAGGTGGATAATGGAGATGAGAACGGTTCCATGGGGGTTCTTTAGGGTGAGAGAAACGATTCTGATACTTATTTTGATGGCACAAGGTCGGAAAATGCAATTTCGTTTATATGGGATGTTTCCCCGCCCCCCGATGTTTATTATTTAATTCCGGTTGTAGTAGGTGGATAATGGAGATGAGAACGGTACCATGGGGGTTCTTTGGGGTGAGAAAAACGATTCTGATACTTATTTTGATGGCACAAGGTCGGAAAATGCAATTTCGTTTATATGGGATGTTTCCCCGCCCCCCGATGTTTATTATTTAATTCCGGTTGTCGTAAGTGGATAATGGAGATGAAAACGGTACCATGGGGGTTCTTTAGGGTGAGAGAAACGATTCTGATACTTATTTTGATGGCACAAGGTCGGAAAATGCAATTTCGTTTATATGGGATGTTTCCCCGCCCCCCGATGTTTATTATTTAATTCCGGTTGTAGTAGGTGGATAATGGAGATGAGAACGGTACCAAGGTGATCTTTAGGGTGAGAGAAACGATTCTGATACTTATTTTGATGGCACAAGGTCGGAAAATGCAATTTCGTTTATATAGGATGTTTCCCCGCTCCCCAATGTTTATTATTTAATTCCGGTTGTAGTAGGTGGATAATGGAGATGAGAACGGTACCATGGGGGTTCTTTGGGGTGAGAGAAACGACTCTGATAGTTATTTTGATGGCACACCGTCGGAAAGTGGGTTAAATGAGCTGCCGCCTCCAGTTTCGCCGCCCCCCGGCCCGCCTCCACCCGGTTTTGACTCCATTTCTAGGTGCCAACCGAGGAACTGAATAAGTGTACGAAGTTTGGTTAATTTCGCGCTATTATTTCAATGAAAAATCGACCGTCGCAGAATTGGTAAAACCGTAGCTGACCGACGAACCACTGTGAACAGCAGATAGGTTAGACAAGGGCTTGACCCCGCCCCCCGACGTTTATTATTTAATTCCGGTTGTAGTAGGTGGATAATGGAGATGAGAACGGTACCATGGGGGTTCTTCGGGGTGAGAGAAACGATTCTGATAGTTATTTTGATGGCACAAGGTCGGAAAATGCAATTTCGTTTATAAGGGCTTGACCCCGCCCCCCGATGTTTATTATTTAATTCCGGTTGTAGTAGGTGGATAATGGAGATGAGAACGGTACCGTGGGGGTTCTTTGGGGTGAGAAAAACGATTCTGATAGTTATTTTGATGGCACACCGTCGGAAAGTGGACAAACCACTGTGAACAGCAGATAGGTTAGACAATTGCTTGACTCCGCCTCCGATGATAATAAATTCCGGTTGTCGTAAGTGGATAATGGAGATGAAAACGGTACCATGGGGGTTCTTTGGGGTGAGAGAAACGATTCTGATAGTTATTTTGATGGCACACCGTCGGAAAATGCAATTTCGTTTATATGGGATGTTTCCCCGCCCCCCTAATGTTTATTATTTAATTCCGGTTGTAGTAGGTGGATAATGGAGATGAGAACGGTACCATGGGGGTTCTTTGGGGTGAGAAAAACGATTCTGATAGTTATTTTGATGGCACACCGTCGGAAAGTGGGTTAAATGAGCTGCCGCCTCCAGTTTCGCCGCCCCCCCGGCCCGCCACCACCCGGTTTTGACTTCATTTCTAGGTGTCAGCCGAGGAACTGAGTAAGTGTACGAAGTTTGGTTAATTTCGAGTATTATTTCAATGAAAAATCGACCGTCGCAGAATTTGTAAAATCGTAGCTGACGGACGAACCACTGTGAACAGCAGATAGGTTAGACAAGGGCTTGACCCCGCCCCCCGACGTTTATTATTTAATTCCGGTTGTAGTAGGTGGATAATGGAGATGAGAACGGTACCATGGGGGTTCTTCGGGGTGAGAGAAACGATTCTGATAGTTATTTTGATGGCACAAGGTCGGAAAATGCAATTTCGTTTATAAGGGCTTGACCCCGCCCCCCGATGTTTATTATTTAATTCCGGTTGTAGTAGGTGGATAATGGAGATGAGAACGGTACCGTGGGGGTTCTTTGGGGTGAGAAAAACGATTCTGATAGTTATTTTGATGGCACACCGTCGGAAAGTGGACAAACCACTGTGAACAGCAGATAGGTTAGACAATTGCTTGACTCCGCCTCCGATGATAATAAATTCCGGTTGTCGTAAGTGGATAATGGAGATGAAAACGGTACCATGGGGGTTCTTTGGGGTGAGAGAAACGATTCTGATAGTTATTTTGATGGCACACCGTCGGAAAATGCAATTTCGTTTATATGGGATGTTTCCCCGCCCCCCGATGTTTATTATTTAATTCCGGTTGTAGTAGGTGGATAATGGAGATGAGAACGGTACCATGGGGGTTCTTTGGGGTGAGAAAAACGATTCTGATAGTTATTTTGATGGCACACCGTCGGAAAGTGGGTTAAATGAGCTGCCGCCTCCAGTTTCGCCGCCCCCCGGCCCGCCTCCACCCGGTTTTGACTTCATTTCTAGGTGCCAGCCGAGGAACTGAGTAAGTGTACGAAGTTTGGTTAATTTCGGCTCATTATTTCAATGAAAAATCGACCGTAGCTATCGATCGTAGCTAGCATGACTGAGGTATCTTCAGCCGCCTCTTCTCTCACCACAATTTCTTCTTCCATTTCTTCACAAAACACTCTTTTCTATAGTTTGGATTTTCAGTTATTAATGTATTCTCTCGGCTGTAAAGAGTAAAATTTCATGGAGACAGAAAGAGAAAACTCGAAATTTTCACTTCCAAAACTGATAACAAGTGCAGAGGAAACGTCGTCTTCTTCTTCTTGCTCCCTTCAGCGATCCAGTGAGTCCATGGTGGCCTCCATGAGCGACACTCCATGGACCGCTACACTCCATTCATTCGAGATGCGGCCAGTTCTTGTGGGCGTGTTTTCCCCCACTCCTCATCTACTTTGCCTCAGTTGGCTAAAGCAGCAGGCTTCCACGCTCAAGGTTGTTGTTGTGGAAGGATGAGGATTTGGGCCAGTGAAGGCCAGTGTTTATTGTGATAGTGAATGACTATTGACAATTCAATGTACGTTTCGATGCGATATTTAACATCGAAATAATATCGGAAAGCAGTATCGATATTGATAAAATATCGGTAGAAAATTATCGATATCACTGATATGGATAGACTATCTGTTATGACCCACATATCATCAATAATTAGTTCTTAACCCTAGGGAACGCGCGCTCATTTCCAAACCTGGGGGCCCGCGCTGTATCCGGGAGATAAAACATGAGAATTAGGGCTTTAATAATGTACTCATCCACCAAAATAGGATTCCTTGAATAAATCAAATATATTTTTCGAAATAGAATAGTTCCAGTCTTTTGTGAATTACCAATTTTCTGAAACAAAAACATGAAAAGTAGTCATAAGAACTTTATGGAACTCAGGAACGCGCGGTATCTCTGAGATAAATAACGGATTTCAGTACACGAATGCACGTTTTACTCATAGTTATGCACAAGCAAATGACCACAGGACCACAAACATATGCAAAGAAAAAGCAATATATGCAGAAAATGCAAAATACAATGCAAAGAAACGAGAGAAAACTCAAATTTGAATTTCTAACCTGGGGACGCGCGCCGTATCCAGGAGATAAAAACGGATGTCCGGACCCACGTCGTGAACGGGGAGCAGTGACGGGATAACTGAATTGTAACAGACGGTTGATGATGTAGCTACAAAAACCCACAGCTTTCCTGCCCTTCCCTTTCCAAGTGCAATTCACGAAAAAGTTACTCTCTCGTATCTGCAAGATACCGCGTGTATGCGCCGAATAGCGCTGTTGTGTATATTTAAAATTGACCGGGACAGGTACCCCCATACGAATATCACTGGTGTGTGACATCACAACTCCCCCTTCATTCGCCAGTAAGAGTAAAGCCATGATAATGGGGAACGCCAAGTTATTAACGAAAATGGATCGCTCCTCAGTCCCAAAAGTCGTGCTCGGGAATTCAACGCTTGAAATGGTTAACCAGTTCAAGAACCTTGGGATAATCATGACTGATACTCTCAACTGGAACATCCAGGTGACTGAGAGTTGCAAAAAAATGTTTAAAAGCCTATACAAATTAAGGAGATTAGCAATTGATTTTCCGCAGCACGTGAGGTCACAACTGGCACAATCGTTACTCGTCCCGTACTTTGAATATGCCTCCCTAGCATACTGTGATCTGAGTAGTGAACAAATGGACACTTTGCAAAAAGGACTCAACGCGGTCATTCGTTTCATTTTTCGCTTAAGGCTTGACGTACATGTCACGCCGTACTATATTAAACTTGGATGGCTAAAAATTCCTGAAAGAAAAAAACTGACAATGGCAACCTTACTTTTCAAACTCCTCAAGTTCCAAAAGCCCTCTTATCTTTTCGACGAATATAAATTCTTAGACAGCATTCATAACTTAACTACACGTAATTCTGCTTCCACTATTCAAATTCCCCACCACAAAACCATTTTATTTAGCAAATCATTCCTACTTCAATCTATCAAATTGTATAACGAAAATGTAAATCTGTTCAACTTATCAATATCCGTAAATAGTTTTAAGATCGCATATAAGAAAATTCTGCTCAAGTCCTATGAAATAAAATAAATTGTATTACTCCTATAACTATTTTAATCATCAGTAAGATGTATTTATTTTCTTTTCATGGTCATTTTGTATTACAATATTTTAGTTTTACGACTGCGAGATGTAAAAAATTGTTAAATTGTACAGGGGGGGAGGAAGAGAGGACCACCATGGTCCTATCCCTTCCCTGTTTTATTAAATAAACGCCGTCATTCATTCATTCATTCATTTATTTTCAGTCGTCGTCGAGATGTTGACCTGTTAAGTTTGTACCCCACTGTTTTTCCATTGTACCTGCAGACAATTAATTATAGCATCATCAAGTAGCTACCTTCTTTGTTTTATTGCACTGGCTACAACCCTCAAGCTCCAACAAAATGGTCCAGTCGAGCCAAATCGGATATTTTGGCCCAGTGCAAAGTGACAACGTTCGTGAGCCCGTTGGAATCCTTCGTTTGAACACCCTGTCTCCAATGGCCACCGTCCTCTAAGCCAGTGCAACTATAGGTCGTGCACAAGAATATTGCCTTCCGACCCTGCACTCTGACGGAGAAAGTGGAACTAATTTTTAACACGAAATTCCTTTTTTTTTTTGTTTTTACCCTGTCCACTGGCAGCACTGTCTCCCTGTAATCGTTTTAGCGGATTTTTGTAGAAAATCAGTTTGTCATTAAATTGAATATTGTTCGAACCAAAAGCAACCGAAAAACGTAATTTTTTTTCTTCGTTATAAAAAAAATGATAGGTACTGTGATAAAAGCCATACGTCCAAATTTACTTACTTTTTACCTTTGTACGATTATCAAAGTTGTTCAATATTCTGCCTTTGAAAATATTTTGAAGGTAGGTAGGAATAAAATGAAAGATTGGAAACAAATGTTATTTTATTATTTACTTAAGTAGGTACAAGTTACAATATTTTTCAACTTAAATAATTAATCAGAAAAATCTGAGTCTTCCTCGGAACTGCTATCGCTGTCAGAAGTCCCCCCAACGTTAATGATGAAACTATCGATCTCCGATTCGACTAAATGATCTTTTTGACGGTAGTCTGCCTCACATTTTTTCACATGTCCACAAACATTTACCCACTTTTCTTTCGAATACTCGGAGAAAAGTTTTTTCAGGTATACTTCTTTTTGGCCCAGTGGAGTGCCAACTGATTCCCGCGCGAGTTTTCCCTTGATATCACCCCACACCAGTTCGATTGGGTTCAAATCGGGATGGTATGGGGGGAGGTGGAGGGTAGGGTAAGGTGGGGTAAGGTCCCGCACGGGGGAAGTCCCCGCACAAGGGTTTTCTGCGTTACTGTGCAAGTTATGACTATGTCCGTTGGATGGTAAGCCAATTGCCATGTCGCGAGTTCTGTGTGGAATTTCCTGTAGTGCGGATCAGCGTGGTGTGACCGGAGAGTTCCACCACTCCGGCTCACGGTTCGTTCCGCTACCCCTTCCTCCATCAAACGCGCGCGCTCCAGGTCGACGGGCTCACCACCAGTGTCCGCACCGGCAGCTGCAGAGTTGCCTCCGCCACCGCCAGGCGCGCCACCAGCAGCGCCCCCACTCCGCGCGCATGCACCCTCTCGCCGCCCTGCCCCCACCAAAACCGAGGGACCCCCGTGAAGCCTCTCCCCTACCTCATTCCTTGAGTGACTCTCAAGTGTATGAGAGCGTAAGCCTGCCGAGACTGGGGCCCCCCGATACTTGTCTGCTCACCCTTGGGATCACCGACCTGACCACCTCCGACTTCTTCAAGACTCAAGACTGCAACTGGACGACGACAGCACCTACCCATCACGAACTGAATATAACTGGTAGGAGTGAACTTTTCTGTAAATAATAAGAGTAGTGAATTTCTTTCTTTTAGAGACTGCGAAGCAGGCGCTTAGAATACCTGAAAATAGATAGAGACTGAGAATGGCCCTTCCCTAAATCCCCCCGTAGTTTTAAGCATTATTTTTCATTGTCCATAACTTGATATTTTTCCTTGTAATTGTGATTGACTAAATTTCCTCGTGGTGTCCACCTTCAGTGACCACATTTGGTGACCACCTTCAGTGACCACCACGATAGCATACCTATTCAAGAGATAGTTCCTAATTTCCAGTCGACTAAATAGGTAGGAGCAATACCTATCCAAATATCTTTTATTTTGTTGATTGACGAGTATTTTTGTAATACATTTCACGTACGGAAGTACTTATATATTTCTTTGACTACTCCCACTGACCAGGTACACAACACAAGTGAAGTAAACTCATGCGATTAACTTCATTTTATTTTGCAAACATAAACAGTAACGTAACTTCACTTGCTAGTAAATTCTTTTATTTCAATCATAACTTTCTAACTTAGTCTCCTGACTAAGTCCTACTACTTCAGTAGGTGGTGGCAGTACTACTCCAGAGAAGACACTCAGACAGCTACGGTAAGTAAGATCCGCATTCAGCTAAGTTAAACAATATCACAAGACTTGGTTAGGATTTATCTTTATCTTCCTAACGTGCTCCCTTCCGAGGGTTCCCTACTAGAAAAAGGGGTTACAAATTGTTGTCAGCGGTGAGGATAGGTTGTAAAACGCTGCGAGCTAAACTTGTGTTAGTTCCCTGCAGTGCAGATCTATCTTTGATCAGAATTATAACACGCCTCGACTGTTCTAAAATCAGTAGCTACCAGATTCTATCAAATTTTGCAAATTTCAAATAATAAATTCATTTGTCTTGTGCGGATCTTAGCTGTCTCTCTCTTTAAATTCATTTCTGTAACAAAAGTGTTGTTGTGTCAGTGAGTTGTCTAAAGAAGTTCCCTTGGAACAAAAGTACTTAGAATAAATTATATGTGAATGTGCATGTTATTGACATAAGGGTGCCAAACACACACATTTTACACGATTTTGACTCATTGCATATATTTTCTTTGTGCTGTACGGAATAGTGCAGATACCCTTCGCAAAGATTTGACTCGTAATTTTCAGTTGCGAACTGTGACCACCCCGGTGAAAAGTTGCTCACCGTGGTCTTTCTTTTGCTTACGGTGGTCTCATTTTGTGCCCACCGTGGTCTGAATTTTGGACCACCATCCGTCTGCTGTGGTCATATTTTTGCCCACCCTTGCAAGAACCTGAAAATTCTTGAATTCCTAGAAATTTAGAGCGGCAGGAATCCTCCTGTGCGCGTAGTGAAATTTCTTTGCATACGGTAGATAGTTTGGAAAGCCACACCCAGTTCGTAACTTGAAGCAAATATTTTCCCAAGAAAAGGTAGAATCACGTCCATTTTGTTGAGAATTTTTGTGCGAATAATTCCTCAGGTAACGACGCTCGACCTCAGGTCACGAACCTTTTTGACCGTATTTGACCTCATCGAGACAAGGGTAGTTGAACCCTTGGGAAATCCCGATTCCGATCCCGACCCTTTTCAGCCCTCAGCTGTTGACCCTTTTTATACCTCTGTTAACCGTGAGAGAATTCCCCTATTCTTTGAATAACCTCCCTTTTTGTCCCATCCCTTTTTGCAAATCCCCTTAGTAACAAACAAGGAGTGGCTCTAGGACCCTTGGATAGCAGTTTTATCGTGTGGTACTTACCTTTTATTGCATATTTATTGATTTCTTGTATGTATAGCTGTAATTTTGCTATTTGAATCATATTTTGCGATATATTTTGGTGGACCACCATTGACCACCTCGTTTCTTTGTGGTACTGCCTAAGACCACCCGTGACCACCGTTATCAGAAAATAGAAGAGATTTTGCCCACCTTGGTTGCCCACCATAGTTCATTTTGCCCACCTTGTGCCCACCTTGTTTGCCCACACACGTTGTAGTGTTTACAAAAACCCTAGTATAAACATTAACTTTTCGATATTGAAGTCCGTAGTCTTTGACCCCCAATCTTAACTTTTGAATTGTTTGGTGGTCATAGACCACATTGCCCACCTCTTGCCCACCTTCGTAACTTTTGCTCACCATATTTGCCCACCTTGTATGACCACCCTCAAGGGACCGTGTCCTTAAGACCTGTCCAGGCCGATTTTATTTTTGCCTGACCACCATAGACCACCCTTGACCACCTTCCCCTAATTAAATACATAATTTTGAATACAATTTAATTAAAGCAGTACAAATTGGTGAAGGCAAAGAGCTTACCTACCGGTGGTAGTTTTAAGTTCTTTCAACCATATTCCCAATACAAATTCAAATTGCCCACCCCCACTCTTGTCGGCCTACAATCGATTTCGCGGCGCGACGGAAACGTTCGAGTGTTTGTGTGTGTGAAGTGCAATTTTGAACGCGTATTTGGAATCGAAACCTTCAGTTTCATTCCCTTTTTGAAATTTTATTCATTCACTTTATGGAAGGACGGAAATCCTTTGATTTCAAAATGATGTCGGATGCTGATCGTGCCCTTGACGCTGTCGCGAAGGCCATGAATCGCCTCGAGCTGGCGCTCAGCGATAAACCAACTGAGCCCTTAGCCGAGCAGATTCCGCGGTCTGTGCTTATGGAAATCGACCCCTGGGATCCTGACGAAATTGAAGCCGTGTCCATCGGAACGTATTTTGATATTTTCGACGGAATCACGAAGGACCTGGCCGATAACCTACGAGTACAGCTACTACGGATCAAGCTCAGAGGAACTGCCAAGACCTTCTTACTCGACAATGGACATCTGCTTGAAGGAGACAAGCCCTACCAAGGACTACGACGTGCCTTACTCCGTTGGTACGGACGTGACGACCCCGAGAAAGCTGCCGAGCGGCTTTGGACAATCCAAAAATCAGCGGGCGAAACTTTTCGACAATTCGCCGAGCGAGTTCAACATACGGCTACGCAAGCTTCGCGTGCGGACGGAATGCTCATGGATGCCACCCAGAAGCGGACATGGATAGCAGCACGGTCTGTTAAGGCCTTTTTGAAGGGTCTTCCTGGAATGTATGCGGGATATTTTGTCAACAATCCTCCAGCTTCTCTGGAAGAAGCCATGAAGAAGGCGGAACAACTAGAGGATGCTCTAGAACCTCGCAGTTCCGACCCTTGGAATGTTGCCCGTATCCAAGTGCAAGACAAACGCTGTTTCCGATGTCAAGAACTCGGACACATTGCATCCGGATGTCCCAACATCCCGAGACCTCCTAGTCCTCCGCCGATACGCCGAAAAGCTATGGGAATGCCACACAAACCCTGCCTGTTCTGCGGCAGCATGACACATTTTCCCGCGAGCTGTTTGAAAAATCCGAAGAACTACCCCTGCGAATTTTGCGGACTCTACGGACACAAGGATTCGGAGTGTCGCGTGAAAACCCGCCAATATTCAGACGAGCCAATGTGCGATTACTGCGGATACTATGGTCATCTTGAGGCAGAGTGCCCTCAGAAAACCGAATCCTACATGCAACACGAAGCCAGTAAACGACCAGAACCCCGAAAGGTGTTAGCCCTCACGAGTACCTCGCATGAGCCGAACCCTCATCAGGCGGTCGCCCTTAGGACGGAACCGAAGAACGCCGAGATATCTTCGACCTCTACTCCACTAGTAGAAGAGCCCGACGTCTGCTTACCAGCTGTTGACTCGCCGTTCAAGCAAACGATGCGGATCAAAGTCAACTTAAGTGGACACGACAGAGTGCTGATCGTCGACACTGGTGCCCAGATCTCCGTTCTGACGCATCCTGTTCCTGGTGTACCCATCGTGCCTACTCGGATTCAAGCTTGGGGAGCTGACGGCCAACCGATGCCTTTCCTAGGACAACAACGCCTAGAGGTTACAATTGGTCCTATCAAGTTGACGCATGCCTTTCGGATTTTTGCACGAGACCACTCAGGATTGGACTTACTTGGGTTAGACCTGCTTCGGAGAATTCCCGCGTCTATCCACTTGGATAGCTGCGAAGTTAGGATGATACACCCCAAGACCGGCCAATCCATAGTGATCAGCGATGTTATCACTGGATATCTCTCGCCTGCCAGACCTGTACCCATGCCGGATATCGCACAACCAATGCGCCCTCGCATTGCGCTCATTGGTGGACCACACGCCTTCGACTCTTCTCACCTGCTGAGACCTGTGAACGAAGAGGAACCCGTAACCGATGATTGTCCCATACTCGACTCGTCAGAAGAATTCCCGATTGAGGACCTGGATGATCCAGTTCCCGATCTGCTTTCGGTGCTGAACCAACAGCTCCAGCACCTACCAACAGAGGATGTCAACTACGTCACCCATATTCTCAGTGAATACAAGAACTTGTTTCAGCGGCCTGACGCTCAGGGATGCTCAATGCAAGTGGTGCATCGCATCGAAACAGGTTCTCATCCACCGATTTACAAGAAGCCGTACACCGTGCCTCACGCTCTACGAACCATCGTTGAGGAGCAGCTCAACCAGATGCTGGAAGCCGAGGTGATCGAACATTCCACCAGCCCCTGGGGAGCGCCGGTAGTACTGGTGAAGAAAAAGACGCCACCCGGACAGAGCCAAAAGTACAGGTTCTGTACAGACTTCCGGGCACTCAACCACGCCACGAAGAGCGATGCCTACCCTTTGCCGAACCTGACAGAGACGCTCGAGTCTCTCGGAGGTAGCCGCTTCTTCACGACACTCGATCTCACGGCAGGCTATCACCAGATAGCGATAGCACCAGAGGACCGCGAGAAGACGTCTTTCACGACGCTGGGCCGGACGTTCCAATACCGCAAGATGGCCTTTGGACTCAAAAATGCGCCAGCAACTTTCCAACGACTGATGAACTGTGTCCTGGAGGGACTTGTGGGATCATCTTGTCTTGTATACCTCGATGATATCGTTGTTTTCGGGCCAGATGTGGAAACCCACATGGTGCGGTTAAGACAAGTCCTGGAAAGACTGAACCACGCCGCGCTGAAGCTTAACCTTGCGAAGTGCACATTCTTGAGCACGCAGGTTAACTATTTGGGACACATTGTGTCTGAAGAAGGTCTGCGGATGGAACCGTCAAAGATCGACTGTGTTCAGAAGTATCCAGTACCCACGGACGCCACGCAGGTACGAGCCTTTCTAGGTCTCGCTGGCTTTTATAGGCGGTTTGTAAGCGGGTTCTCAGAGATCACTGCTCCGCTAACCCAGCTCCTGCGTAAGGACGAGCCCTTTGTATGGACAGACGAACATCAGAAGGCCTTCGACCAGCTGAAGACGATCCTCCATACCAGCCCCGTCCTCGCTTATCCAGATTTTGAACTGCCGTTCATACTATCAACCGACGCATCAGGCATAGCCCTAGGAGCTGTGCTCAGCCAAGAACATAATGGCGAGATCCACCCCATTGCCTACGCGAGTCGCAAGTTAAATTCCGCAGAGTCGCGATACTCGACAACTGAACGGGAGCTCCTGGCAGTAGTGTGGGCGGTCTCCCATTTTCAGCCATATTTACTAGGTCGACGTTTCCGGCTGGAAACTGACCATCACGCCTTGACAGCAGCAATGAACCTGCGAGATCCAACACATCGGATCAGCCGCTGGATCCTCCGCCTGTCGGAATATGATTTTGATCCTGTTTACCGACCCGGAAGCCAGCTGAAGAACGTTGACGCCCTGAGCAGAGTCATCATTGCTAGCATAAATACCTTTCAGCTGACGAGGGAAATGCTTATTTCCTCGCAGCAAGTTGACCCCTGGATTCTGGAAGTCCAGAAGAATCCAGCCAGATGGTCTGCCCGTTTGGAGAATGGAGTTTGGATGGCCTCTAAGGTTGTAGATACCGGAGAATTATTGGTCCCCTTGATTCCCGGCTCCCTTCGTCACCAGATTCTGCAGGTCTGCCACGACAGTCCATGGGCAGGACATCCCGGCATAGACACAACAGACGCGACTGTCAGGAAATACGGAGTCTGGCCAAAGTTGACGTCGTACGTCAGAGACTACGTCAGATCCTGCGCCGTCTGCCAGCGACGAAAGACACCAAATCGGCTGGACCCGCCGATCCAACAGCCAGAACTTCCATCGCATCCTGGAGAGATAGTGGGGATAGACCACGTTGGACCTCTCGCGACGACCAACGGTGTGAAATACTTGCTTACGGTCGTCGACCACTTTAGTAAGTACGCCGAGGCATATGTTGTGCCGAACACGACAGCCCAGGTGGTGGTCAACGTCCTAACGAAGCAGTATTTCCCCACGCATGGAGTTCCGGAGAAACTGATTTCGGATCGTGGGACTGCTTTCACGGCCGCAGTGACACAAGAACTATGCGCCGCTTGGGGGATTAAGAAGGTACAGACAACCGCGTACCACCCCCAAAGCAACGGAATTTGTGAGCGCTTTCACAGAACCTTGGCCGACATCATTGCCAAGTTGTCACCCAAGACAAACCTGTGGCAAGAAGTACTGCCGATGGCCTTGGCCGTCTATCGCAGTGCCCCACATGGAAGCACAGGGTATTCTCCCAACATGTTACACTTGGGAAGGGAAATCCGCCTGCCTGTTGCCGCCGCCTTGGATCTGGACTCTCCGTCTAGTCACGACAGAACGTTTGTACACGTTAAGAGAGCCCAGAAAGCAGCAGCAAAAGCAATACGGAAAGCCTGGATGAAGCGATCCCGAATCGCGAACGCACGTCGGACCCCTCGCTATTTCAGCGTGAATGACAGGGTATACCTGCGCCAGATGGTACCGCCTCCCGGAGTATCGTCCAAATTCTGGAGCCCTTGGGTTGGACCCATGAGGATTGTAAGACGTCTCTCAGAAGTGACATACGAGGTAGCAGATCCCACGGACCGCTGCCAGGTAGTACACCTGGGACGTCTTAAACCCGCATTCGAAAGAGGTGTTCCCGACGATGCCTGCGTCACCCCGCCTGTTGCACCCATGGCCGACCAGCGACCGGAACCCGTACCCTGCAACATGGAGATCGACGACCTTATTCCTGAAGATGAGGATACGTACCCTGTAGCCCGGTTTGTTGAGGCTCAACCAACCAAAGAGCCTGAAGAGCCTGAACCAGTGATGGAGAGTCCTCCTACTGAAGTGCCGCCTGTAGAAACGTCCTCGAAGACTGCTGCGGTTGCACATCGCCAGCTGCGCCGGCTTCCCAAGAAGGATTATCAGCAGCTGCACTCCGGACGACCTTCGAAGAAACCAAAAACCTGAAACAAAGAAAGGTTAATTAAAAATGTAAATAATTGAATATGTAAAAAAAAAAAAAAAAAAAAAAAAAAATATTGATAATTTTATATTGTAATGTAATACTTACCAGTTGTTCTGTCTCGTCCCATGCCGACCCTTGACGTTTCGCGAATGCGCGCGCGACCGATCGTGGGCCGACATTATCCCCTGCTCCCTCGTTAAGTCCAGTCTGTCAGAAGTCAATCCAGTCGTTTGAGGTTCGCTCAGCATAGGCCCTTTTCCATCATTAGGCCCAGTCATACATGAGTCGATAGGAACCACACCATATTACACATCACACTTGGCACCTAGTAAAAGTAACAAGCACATCTGTAGAATACATCTCTAACATTGTCGTAGAAGTAACAGTAGAAGTAGAAGTAGAACATAGAGGCCATACAAGTGCTATAATAGGAGGTGCGTGTGTGTTTTCCAGACGGTGATCGGTCATGTCGAAAGGCAAAGACTTGAGAGCGATGATAGCGGATGTGGAGAGGAGGTTGGACGAGGAGACTGATAGAGACAGGAGTCCCCATGGTGAATCCCCAGCAGAACCAGCGTTACCACGCCCCCGAATGCTTCCGCCTAAAAATAGTGGTGGTAGGGCAGGACAAAGAGACTTTGAGAGAGAGTTTACGGTTTTGGAAACGGGCGCGGAAATGCTTTACAGTGCGAATAGTGCCGCGGAAAGAGAGGAGGGGTGGAATAGACACTCTAGTGCGTTGAGAGTGCTGCGCGAGCTTACCCAAAGAAGGCAACCCACGGCGCCCAGACTAAGTGTGACGGAAATCGCGATAGCCGTGGCACAACAACTGCCGCAACCCCGAGTAAGTCGTCATACCCACATCAGCGGAGATTGCTCGAGACGTGGTGGCCCTCATGACGGAGCAGTTGCCGCCCACCCTGGATCCCCGCGATTGGGCCGACCACATTGTGGAACTGGTTACGCAACGCCAGTCCCCTGCGTATTCCCCGATTCACGATGCTGGAGCCATTGCCAGAGCCATCATGAACCACATGAAAGATGAAGTCAATTGGGAGCTACGCCAGCCTGAACAACCAGCCATCGCCCCTGCTGCAGTGCCGACTGAGCAAGCCGCTAGTCTGCCATCAACATCCCGGAGCGTGCCCATTGCCAGCGTGCCGTCAACATCAATGGACGATCTGCCCCATTCTGAGGGACTGGCTGATGAGGAGTCACATACGGAAGATGAAGAGCCAACTGCCATCACAAGAACCTGCATTGCCTGTGGAAAACTGCGCGCCCATAATTCACGACTCTGGTGTGAAGCGTGTAGAACCTTTCTCCGCCGAGCAAAGAAAGCCACCGCAGATGGACACCCCATTACGTGCAAGGACCCTCGTCATCGCCACAAACCCGAAGTCATAGCTTGCCGAGGATGCAGGGCCAGACACATCCAGACCTTGGAAGTCGCAGCCACCCGTCCATCAGAGGGAAGTGACGCCGCTGAGGACAACGGCTTTCAAAGGGGGGAGGAGTGTGACCGGAGAGTTCCACCACTCCGGCTCACGGTTCGTTCCGCTACCCCTTCCTCCATCAAACGCGCGCGCTCCAGGTCGACGGGCTCACCACCAGTGTCCGCACCGGCAGCTGCAGAGTTGCCTCCGCCACCGCCAGGCGCGCCACCAGCAGCGCCCCCACTCCGCGCGCATGCACCCTCTCGCCGCCCTGCCCCCACCAAAACCGAGGGACCCCCGTGAAGCCTCTCCCCTACCTCATTCCTTGAGTGACTCTCAAGTGTATGAGAGCGTAAGCCTGCCGAGACTGGGGCCCCCCGATACTTGTCTGCTCACCCTTGGGATCACCGACCTGACCACCTCCGACTTCTTCAAGACTCAAGACTGCAACTGGACGACGACAGCACCTACCCATCACGAACTGAATATAACTGGTAGGAGTGAACTTTTCTGTAAATAATAAGAGTAGTGAATTTCTTTCTTTTAGAGACTGCGAAGCAGGCGCTTAGAATACCTGAAAATAGATAGAGACTGAGAATGGCCCTTCCCTAAATCCCCCCGTAGTTTTAAGCATTATTTTTCATTGTCCATAACTTGATATTTTTCCTTGTAATTGTGATTGACTAAATTTCCTCGTGGTGTCCACCTTCAGTGACCACATTTGGTGACCACCTTCAGTGACCACCACGATAGCATACCTATTCAAGAGATAGTTCCTAATTTCCAGTCGACTAAATAGGTAGGAGCAATACCTATCCAAATATCTTTTATTAGCGAATTTTCAAAGAAAATGAAGCTATTGCAATGGCCTCAAAATTTTTAGAATCGACTTTTTCGAAAAATTTTCACACTGAAATCCGTTTTGGAACATTCTGAAACGATCCCTGAAGTTTTTCCAAAAATCATATATATATATATATATATATATATATATATGTGTCATTCCGGACGATAACTTGAGTAATTGTTTAAAAATTTTTTTTTAGTTTTTGCCAAAATGTTTGTAACAACAAACCATAGGTCAAGTTCGTTAACCAGCAATTTTGGACAATCCAAAGTGGTCCAAAATTCAAAAAAACTCCAAAAAAATGGGTTTTTCCCGTTTTTTGAGGTTTTTACATTGAAAATCATGGTAATTTATGGTATATTCGGATTCAGCACAAAATTTCTGATATGAATGCTTTTTTCAAAAATGAAAATTGTCCAAAATTAGGAAAAGTTTGTAGCTATATATATATATAATGAATACGTGCGTATATTTGTTGTAACCAGAAATGCAGTAGCCGTGTGGGTACTCTATGAGTTCGTAGAGACGACTAGAACATGAATATGGACTCCTAAGATCTTCAAAGCATACCCAGCAATAATTTGCAGTGTGTTATTAGCGAATTTTCAAAGAAAATGAAGCTATTGCAATGGCCTCAAAATTTTTAGAATCGACTTTTTCGAAAAATTTTCACACTGAAATCCGTTTTGGAACATTCTGAAACGATCCCTGAAGTTTTTCCAAAAATCATATGTATATATATATATATATATATATATGTGTCATTCCGGACGATAACTTGAGTAATTGTTTAAAAATTTTTTTTTAGTTTTTGCCAAAATGTTTGTAACAACAAACCATAGGTCAAGTTCGTTAACCAGCAATTTTGGACAATCCAAAGTGGTCCAAAATTCAAAAAAACTCCAAAAAAATGGGTTTTTCCCGTTTTTTGAGGTTTTTACATTGAAAATCATGGTAATTTATGGTATATTCGGATTCAGCACAAAATTTCTGATATGAATGCTTTTTTCAAAAATGAAAATTGTCCAAAATTAGGAAAAGTTTGTAGCTATATATATATATAATGAATACGTGCGTATATTTGTTGTAACCAGAAATGCAGTAGCCGTGTGGGTACTCTATGAGTTCGTAGAGACGACTAGAACATGAATATGGACTCCTAAGATCTTCAAAGCATACCCAGCAATAATTTGCAGTGTGTTATTAGCGAATTTTCAAAGAAAATGAAGCTATTGCAATGGCCTCAAAATTTTTAGAATCGACTTTTTCGAAAAATTTTCACACTGAAATCCGTTTTGGAACATTCTGAAACGATCCCTGAAGTTTTTCCAAAAATCATATGTATATATATATATATATATATATATATATATATGTGTCATTCCGGACGATAACTTGAGTAATTGTTTAAAAATTTTTTTTTAGTTTTTGCCAAAATGTTTGTAACAACAAACCATAGGTCAAGTTCGTTAACCAGCAATTTTGGACAATCCAAAGTGGTCCAAAATTCAAAAAAACTCCAAAAAAAATGGGTTTTTCCCGTTTTTTGAGGTTTTTACATTGAAAATCATGGTAATTTATGGTATATTCGGATTCAGCACAAAATTTCTGATATGAATGCTTTTTTCAAAAATGAAAATTGTCCAAAATTAGGAAAAGTTTGTAGCTATATATATATATAATGAATACGTGCGTATATTTGTTGTAACCAGAAATGCAGTAGCCGTGTGGGTACTCTATGAGTTCGTAGAGACGACTAGAACATGAATATGGACTCCTAAGATCTTCAAAGCATACCCAGCAATAATTTGCAGTGTGTTATTAGCGAATTTTCAAAGAAAATGAAGCTATTGCAATGGCCTCAAAATTTTTAGAATCGACTTTTTCGAAAAATTTTCACACTGAAATCCGTTTTGGAACATTCTGAAACGATCCCTGAAGTTTTTCCAAAAATCATATGTATATATATATATATATATATGTGTCATTCCGGACGATAACTTGAGTAATTGTTTAAAAATTTTTTTTTAGTTTTTGCCAAAATGTTTGTAACAACAAACCATAGGTCAAGTTCGTTAACCAGCAATTTTGGACAATCCAAAGTGGTCCAAAATTCAAAAAAACTCCAAAAAAATGGGTTTTTCCCGTTTTTTGAGGTTTTTACATTGAAAATCATGGTAATTTATGGTATATTCGGATTCAGCACAAAATTTCTGATATGAATGCTTTTTTCAAAAATGAAAATTGTCCAAAATTAGGAAAAGTTTGTAGCTATATATATATATAATGAATACGTGCGTATATTTGTTGTAACCAGAAATGCAGTAGCCGTGTGGGTACTCTATGAGTTCGTAGAGACGACTAGAACATGAATATGGACTCCTAAGATCTTCAAAGCATACCCAGCAATAATTTGCAGTGTGTTATTAGCGAATTTTCAAAGAAAATGAAGCTATTGCAATGGCCTCAAAATTTTTAGAATCGACTTTTTCGAAAAATTTTCACACTGAAATCCGTTTTGGAACATTCTGAAACGATCCCTGAAGTTTTTCCAGAAATCATATGTATATATATATATATATATATATATATATATATATATATATATGTGTGTGTCATTCCGGACGATAACTTGAGTAATTGTTTAAAAATTTTTTTTTAGTTTTTGCCAAAATGTTTGTAACAACAAACCATAGGTCAAGTTCGTTAACCAGCAATTTTGGACAATCCAAAGTGGTCCAAAATTCAAAAAAACTCCAAAAAAATGGGTTTTTCCCGTTTTTTGAGGTTTTTACATTGAAAATCATGGTAATTTATGGTATATTCGGATTCAGCACAAAATTTCTGATATGAATGCTTTTTTCAAAAATGAAAATTGTCCAAAATTAGGAAAAGTTTGTAGCTATATATATATATAATGAATACGTGCGTATATTTGTTGTAACCAGAAATGCAGTAGCCGTGTGGGTACTCTATGAGTTCGTAGAGACGACTAGAACATGAATATGGACTCCTAAGATCTTCAAAGCATACCCAGCAATAATTTGCAGTGTGTTATTAGCGAATTTTCAAAGAAAATGAAGCTATTGCAATGGCCTCAAAATTTTTAGAATCGACTTTTTCGAAAAATTTTCACACTGAAATCCGTTTTGGAACATTCTGAAACGATCCCTGAAGTTTTTCCAAAAATCATATGTATATATATATATATATATATGTGTCATTCCGGACGATAACTTGAGTAATTGTTTAAAAATTTTTTTTTAGTTTTTGCCAAAATGTTTGTAACAACAAACCATAGGTCAAGTTCGTTAACCAGCAATTTTGGACAATCCAAAGTGGTCCAAAATTCAAAAAAACTCCAAAAAAATGGGTTTTTTCCCGTTTTTTGAGGTTTTACATTGAAAATCATGGTAATTTATGGTATATTCGGATTCAGCACAAAATTTCTGATATGAATGCTTTTTTCAAAAATGAAAATTGTCCAAAATTAGGAAAAGTTTGTAGCTATATATATATATAATGAATACGTGCGTATATTTGTTGTAACCAGAAATGCAGTAGCCGTGTGGGTACTCTATGAGTTCGTAGAGACGACTAGAACATGAATATGGACTCCTAAGATCTTCAAAGCATACCCAGCAATAATTTGCAGTGTGTTATTAGCGAATTTTCAAAGAAAATGAAGCTATTGCAATGGCCTCAAAATTTTTAGAATCGACTTTTTCGAAAAATTTTCACACTGAAATCCGTTTTGGAACATTCTGAAACGATCCCTGAAGTTTTTCCAAAAATCATATGTATATATATATATATATATATGTGTCATTCCGGACGATAACTTGAGTAATTGTTTAAAAATTTTTTTTTAGTTTTTGCCAAAATGTTTGTAACAACAAACCATAGGTCAAGTTCGTTAACCAGCAATTTTGGACAATCCAAAGTGGTCCAAAATTCAAAAAAACTCCAAAAAAATGGGTTTTTTCCCGTTTTTTGAGGTTTTTACATTGAAAATCATGGTAATTTATGGTATATTCGGATTCAGCACAAAATTTCTGATATGAATGCTTTTTTCAAAAATGAAAATTGTCCAAAATTAGGAAAAGTTTGTAGCTATATATATATATAATGAATACGTGCGTATATTTGTTGTAACCAGAAATGCAGTAGCCGTGTGGGTACTCTATGAGTTCGTAGAGACGACTAGAACATGAATATGGACTCCTAAGATCTTCAAAGCATACCCAGCAATAATTTGCAGTGTGTTATTAGCGAATTTTCAAAGAAAATGAAGCTATTGCAATGGCCTCAAAATTTTTAGAATCGACTTTTTCGAAAAATTTTCACACTGAAATCCGTTTTGGAACATTCTGAAACGATCCCTGAAGTTTTTCCAAAAATCATATGTATATATATATATATATATATATATGTGTCATTCCGGACGATAACTTGAGTAATTGTTTAAAAATTTTTTTTTAGTTTTTGCCAAAATGTTTGTAACAACAAACCATAGGTCAAGTTCGTTAACCAGCAATTTTGGACAATCCAAAGTGGTCCAAAATTCAAAAAAACTCCAAAAAAATGGGTTTTTCCCGTTTTTTGAGGTTTTTACATTGAAAATCATGGTAATTTATGGTATATTCGGATTCAGCACAAAATTTCTGATATGAATGCTTTTTTCAAAAATGAAAATTGTCCAAAATTAGGAAAAGTTTGTAGCTATATATATATATAATGAATACGTGCGTATATTTGTTGTAACCAGAAATGCAGTAGCCGTGTGGGTACTCTATGAGTTCGTAGAGACGACTAGAACATGAATATGGACTCCTAAGATCTTCAAAGCATACCCAGCAATAATTTGCAGTGTGTTATTAGCGAATTTTCAAAGAAAATGAAACTATTGCAATGGCCTCAAAATTTTTAGAATCGACTTTTTCGAAAAATTTTCACACTGAAATCCGTTTTGGAACATTCTGAAACGATCCCTGAAGTTTTTCCAAAAATCATATGTATATATATATATATATATATATATGTGTCATTCCGGACGATAACTTGAGTAATTGTTTAAAAATTTTTTTTTAGTTTTTGCCAAAATGTTTGTAACAACAAACCATAGGTCAAGTTCGTTAACCAGCAATTTTGGACAATCCAAAGTGGTCCAAAATTCAAAAAAACTCCAAAAAAATGGGTTTTTTCCCGTTTTTTGAGGTTTTTACATTGAAAATCATGGTAATTTATGGTATATTCGGATTCAGCACAAAATTTCTGATATGAATGCTTTTTTCAAAAATGAAAATTGTCCAAAATTAGGAAAAGTTTGTAGCTATATATATATATAATGAATACGTGCGTATATTTGTTGTAACCAGAAATGCAGTAGCCGTGTGGGTACTCTATGAGTTCGTAGAGACGACTAGAACATGAATATGGACTCCTAAGATCTTCAAAGCATACCCAGCAATAATTTGCAGTGTGTTATTAGCGAATTTTCAAAGAAAATGAAGCTATTGCAATGGCCTCAAAATTTTTAGAATCGACTTTTTCGAAAAATTTTCACACTGAAATCCGTTTTGGAACATTCTGAAACGATCCCTGAAGTTTTTCCAAAAATCATATGTATATATATATATATATATATGTGTGTCATTCCGGACGATAACTTGAGTAATTGTTTAAAAATTTTTTTTTAGTTTTTGCCAAAATGTTTGTAACAACAAACCATAGGTCAAGTTCGTTAACCAGCAATTTTGGACAATCCAAAGTGGTCCAAAATTCAAAAAAACTCCAAAAAAATGGGTTTTTCCCGTTTTTTGAGGTTTTTACATTGAAAATCATGGTAATTTATGGTATATTCGGATTCAGCACAAAATTTCTGATATGAATGCTTTTTTCAAAAATGAAAATTGTCCAAAATTAGGAAAAGTTTGTAGCTATATATATATATAATGAATACGTGCGTATATTTGTTGTAACCAGAAATGCAGTAGCCGTGTGGGTACTCTATGAGTTCGTAGAGACGACTAGAACATGAATATGGACTCCTAAGATCTTCAAAGCATACCCAGCAATAATTTGCAGTGTGTTATTAGCGAATTTTCAAAGAAAATGAAGCTATTGCAATGGCCTCAAAATTTTTAGAATCGACTTTTTCGAAAAATTTTCACACTGAAATCCGTTTTGGAACATTCTGAAACGATCCCTGAAGTTTTTCCAAAAATCATATGTATATATATATTGGATGAAATAGAATGGGGTAGCACTATGTGCAGAAACCAATTATTCTAATTTCAAATTTAATTATTTTGAGTAATAGAGTTAGGCCTACAAGGATGGTAGCAAGTTGGAACAAACCACCTTGCAAATAGATACCTACCTATTGGAAGTAATACTCGAAGGACCACAGCCTTGTATGGCTGAAATAAAGACAATGAAGAAAAGGCAAGTGAAATGAGAAAGCTAGAGTGTTTAGTTTTCAAGAATGGTATAATGAAAATTGAAGGCATGAGCACCTAGACTCCCTACCTACCTACAACTCCTATGGCCATGGAATGGAAATATGTATGCTAATTATGTATGGTACCGTGATGCTGAGGCCGTGTTGGTAGGTATCCTTGTCCCAAAATTCCACTCCAGAGATCCAGAAGGTTCGTGTGGTCTGGCAAAAGAGGGAGTGTGAAGATGTGAAATGTTGCAACACTCTTCAACCCTTGAAAAATGTCCTGGAAAGGCGGGATTCGAGGTTCCTGAGTGCAAAACCGGTCTCACTGTATTCAAATGGCAGGAGAAACGGGAGGCAAACTTGTTCAGTTAATCGTGATCACAATTTTTGATTTTCTTGTTAAGAGAGGCTCTCACTTTTTCGTTTTAAGGAACTGTAATGGCCTCCCACCACCAAGAGCATGGATCATGGAAGACCGGTGAGAAAAACGGTAGATCCACCGAAGAATGTAGGAAGTTGGTAGCCCTGAACGCCATGGAAGGGTGCCTCAGTTGTTGAGATGCCGGTGTGAAGTGGAACAGACGTGATGTCATCATGGAAGATCACGAGTTGCGAAGATATTAAGAGTAATATAAAAGAAAACGGAGGATGTACAACGCTACGAGTAGTATGATAATTCCTCACAAATTCTCCTACAATACTGAGTACGTGTGTGCAACATGATAGAGCACCTAAACCGAACATTAATTTGAATTTCAAGAAGGCCATGTTCCATGTTCTATTTGAACAGCTGACTTCCACGAGGTTTGCCCCCTAAAGTTACGTGTATTTCGCACTGGTTGGCATTCCTACTTATGACTGATAACAAGAGTCCCGCGTTCAGGGGAGAGATAAGAGAGAGAAGAAGCAAACAATAGTACTTTAGTGAAATAATGCATTGTGAAAATGAATAATAAGTGGTGTCATGCGAAATAGGAAGTGAGACGATCGTGCATGCAAATGAGTCGTAAATCCATGCAGGTATGTGCCATTTCTGATCATACTCCCCCCATTTACGACTCTGGACAGCAGGTTTCCTCATTGGTGGGTAGAGGGATGAGCTTCACTGAAGGCCGCTTAAGTGTTCCTTTCTGGGTCTTCAGCGTCACAACGCGGACAACCCCATCCGGCCCTGGATGGACATCGAGAACTCTTCCCATAGGCCAGCAGGATGGCGGAGCGTTCATATCAGTGATGAGCACGAGGTCCCCAATCCTCAGGTTACTCGGACGACTTAACCATTTGTTTCGTGTCTGTAGGGTGCTCAGATACTCGACACGCCATCTCGACCAAAAGTGCTGAACCCTCTCACGAATCAGCTGCCAGCGGTTCAGGCGGTTTGCCGGAACATCAGAGAAGTCAGGCTCAGGTAGCGCATTCAAGGGTTGGCCAATGATGAAGTGTCCTGGGGTGAGAGTTTCAGGATCATGTGGGTCATCTGAGACAGGTTGGAGAGGGCGAGAATTCAAGATTCCTTCTATTTTGACGAACATAGTGGACAATTCATCTTGGGTGTATGCTTGGTTGCCCATTGTTTTGTAGAGAAGACTCTTAACAGACCTAACTCCAACTTCCCATCCACCTCCGAAGTGTGGAGCAGATGGCGGGTTGAAACTCCATTGGATGCCAAGATGGGAGGTTGATCCAGCAATAGATGCTTGCGTTTCTTGGCTCGTTATCCAATCTTCCAGGTCGCGCAAGTAGTTTGCTGTTCCCACGAAATTGGTACCGCAGTCAGACATCATACGATTGGGAACTCCTCTTCTTGCAGTAAACCTGGCGAGAGCGTCGAGAAAGCTTTCAACTGTTAGTGAGGTGACAAGTTCTAAATGGTATGCACGTGAGGACATGCATACAAAGATGCTCAGATAACATTTATGAGTGAATGCCTTGCGGCGTGCTGTCTCTCTACAAAGAAAAGGACCAGCAAAATCCACACCTGATATCAGGAAAGGCCTGACACCTGCAAAGCGAGTATGTGGTAAGTCTCCCATGAATGGCGTTATTGGACGTTTTGAAAAACGAGTACAAACTGTGCAGCAATGTTTCACTAGCCTCACAAGATTTCGGGCCCTTGGCATCCAGTAATTCAAACGAAGCGCTGCAAGAAGTGTGCTAGGGCCAGCATGATGATTGGCTTTGTGTAAATGTCGTACGATCAGCAGTGAGAAGTGACACTTTGCTGGCAGCAGCAAGGGATGTTTTTGGTCCATAGGAATGGGTGCCTTGCTGAGGCGGCCTCCCACTCTTATCAATCCATGTGAATCCACGAACACTGCCAAGCGCCGAAGCTCCAGAGGCAGTGAATCATTTGAGGAAGAAGTGAAAACATTTGGGAAATAAGCGTGCTGAACCAGTTGAATGCAATGGTGATTGGCAGCTGTAATTTCCCCCGATGACAGTGATCCAGAAGCACGGCTACTCTTGAACTTCTTCAACACACGAGAATTAGCAATGAAGCGCTTGATGTATGCAATGACTCTAACTAATCGCAACCAGGAAGAATGACGTTCACAATATTTTATGAAACCCTGACAGTTATTGACAGATATCAAGGCGAGCCTAGTTGTACGGAGTTCGGGCACTTCAATACTTAGCGTGTCATTTGATTGTGGCCACTGCTCAATGGGCTTGCATGCCCAAGTTGGACCAGTCCACCATAGTGGATGGTTCTGGATTGCTGAGGGTAGAGCGCCTCTGGATCCCACATCTGCAGGGTTTTGCACTCCCTTGATGTGGTGCCATTGTTCTACCTGTGTGGATTGAAGAATCTGTTGCACCCTGTTTGCCACAAATGTTTGCAAGAGGTGAGGCATTGATCTGAGCCATGCAAGGACAATCATAGAATCCGTGAAACAAAAAACTTCTGTGATGCCAAGTTCATCCCTCAGTGGTTCAATCGATTTCAGAAGTTCGGCAAGGAGCAATGCTCCGCAAAGCTCTAGACGTGGAATGGTCACTATCTTCAAGGGTGCAAGGCGAGTTTTTGCCTTCAGCAGTGTCAGCGTGACACTAGAGCCCTGTGATGCGCGCAAATAAGCTACCGCACAATAGCCTTTCTCAGAGGCATCTGAGAAACAAAGCAGTTGGTACGTTGTGTCTGTCTTAGGCAGGCAGCGTGGTATAGATATTTTTGAGAGGATGTGAAGTTCAGAGGTATACTGCTCCCAGAGATTCTTGACATCAGCTGGAACCTCCTCATCCCATCCCAGGTTGGATTTCCAAGTCTCCTGCATGCAGCACTTAGCATAGAAAACCACTGGAGCTAGGTAGCCTAGTGGGTCGTAAAGACGTGCAATGGTTGATAGTATAATCCTTTTGGTGAAGCCTGGTGTGGGATCTGAAACTTCATAGGAAAGAGTGTCAGAAGTAGGACACCACTTCATTCCTAAAATCTTTGTAGGAGCTAACTCTTCGGCACAAAGGTCCACTGAAGATGATGGGGAAGCAACCCCTTGGAGCAGGGAAGGAAGGTTAGAGGCCCACTTGCTAAGGTGCATGCACCCTCTTCTCAAGATCTCCACAAGTTCACTCTTCAATTCAAAGAGCTCCTGCTCCGAATCCCTTCCCACAGCTATGTCATCGACATAAACATTGTTGAGCAAGGCGTGAGCAGCGTTAGGATAGGAAAGACCCTCGTCGTGTGCGAGCTGATGAATAACCCGTTGAGCAAGGTAAGGCGCGCTGCGAGTTCCATACGTTACAGTATTCAATTGGTAGAATGTTACAGGTTTACTTGGATCATCTCGCCAAGCGATTTGTTGGTAGCATCGTTCATCAGATTTAACATCAATTTGGCGAAACATTTTCACGATATCGCACGTGAATACATAACGATATCGTCTGAAGTTCAGTACAATGTTGCATATGTCCGCCTGTAGTTTTGGTCCTGTAAGCAGGTGATCGTTCAGGGAACCACCTATGGAACGACAACTGGCGTCAAAAACCACACGAATCTTCCTCTCATCTCCATTGATGCGGTATACAGGATGATGAGGGATAACATATTTGGCTGGAGCAGTTGTTGCACTCATGTGTCCCAATTCTTCGTACTCACTCATAAACTTGATGTAGTCCTCGCGTAACTGAGGATCTTTAGAAAGTTTAGCTTCAAGAGAGTACAGACGCGTAAGTGCCTGATTGACATTGGGCACCAAGTTGGGTTCAGCTGACTTGAAAGGAAGTGAAACCACATACCTACCCTCTGTAGTGCGGGAATAGGTACTAAGAAAATGCTGTTCACAGCGATCATCCTCAGGTGAGAGGGCTGGTGACTGAGAGGGTTCTTCTAGCAACCAAAACTTTTCGATGAGTGCATCAGTATTGTTGTACGCTAGTAGTGAAATCGCATGCGAATGGCAATTCTCACCATAAACTCTTCCAACCACCGTGAATCCAAAGATTGTCTCAATGAGGCGTGGCCCATCTTCGTAGATAACAACTGGTGCACCTGTGACCACCTCTGGATAAAGGTCGGCACCTATCAGGAAAGATATCGGACCAGGCTCAGTAAAGCCTGGGTCACTAAGCTGGTATGAACGATAATCATCCCACATGCTTGAATGTAATGATGTCTGAGGTAGAGGAGGTGTAATGGTGGGAACTACAATGGCCTCTGTCTTCAACGTGTCATGATGTTTGCTGAGGTTGAATGAAAGAGGGACTTTCCCTTTGATATTGTGGAGTGGTGAATTATTCACTCCAGCTATGGCACCCTGGTAAGGTTTACAAACCATATTAAGTTTTGCTGCACATTTTGTAGTAATCATGGTGTATTGGGATCCAGCATCCAGTAAGCCTCTGAAGCTGTGTAATCTACCCTGAGCATCAGGGATTTGCGCGACCACAGTTCCCAAAAGTACACCAGCCACTTCAGGAGAGACGCTTGTCCCAGAAAAGCCTGGCTTTTTGGAAGAGTCTGAGCTTTCAGAAGTACCAGGAGTTGGTGCTCGATCCTTAGGCGTCAGGTGAAGTGTAGTATGATGTTTACCATCACATTCGCGACAGACAAAAGTTGAAGAACAATCCCTTGTGCGATGAGCTGGGTGCAGACAGTTCCTGCAACCTTGAAACTGCTTCAAGGCATTGAGACGGTTGGGTGGATCCATTGCAAGGTACTGAGGACAAGAAGAAATGAAGTGGCGTTCACTGCATAAAAAGCATGAAGTGGTTGAATCCCGTGGCTTGGCTTTGTTCTTCCCCAGATCCTGCTTAGCATTGTGAGCCAACAAGGCCTGTCCCTTCTTGTTGAATTTATTGGGAGTGGGCTGGGCTCTGGTTGGATTACTAGGTTTATCAGCATGAGACTTAGGATTTGTGTTATCTGTGATTCTCAACACATGATAGCGTGACTGTACAAACTCCTTGAGAGTATCGAATTTTGGGAAAGAAGTACCAACATTCGCCAACTCGAAGGCTTGACGTGTTTTTGAGTCAAGTACACGAAGAGCTAACTCGCACAGTAAGTAATCCTCCAAATCTCCGATTCTCATGTTCTTCAAGGAAGAAATGCTTTCTGAAACCTGTGAGAGATACAGCTGCAAGGAATCAGCAGTTGGTCTGCCTGGAGGAATCTTAAATGTAAGAAGTCGCTCCAAATAAGAGGAAGCCAACTTACGTTTATCGTCATAGACACGAACTAGTGCGTTCCATGCCTGATCAAAATTGACACCGGTCACAGGGATGTGTTTTATGGAACCTAGAGCAGGTCCTTCCAGGTATGAAACAAGGTACTGGAAGCGTTCACCGTTGCTGAGTGTTTGCTCTTCTTTGATGAGTGAGCAAAAAAGTTGTTTAAATGTGGGCCATTCTGCCCAATCACCTGAAAACCGTTTGATTTGAATTTTGGGTAAGATGGTTCTAGCCTTAGGTGCAGGCTGAAGCATACTAGATGAATTCATTGATACATCTAACAGCTGGGCTTGAGGTTGAGGCATAAGTTGCAAATGATAACTCTGACACAGATCATAATGATTCAGAGCTGTGGTGAGCAGGGCATCATCAGCCTGTGTTGGAAAAGGAGGATCGATGCTATACACCTCAGCCACATCAATTGCCTTATCCCACTCTTCTCTGAGGCGTTGAAGCGTAGTATCCACTGTGGTGAACATTCCCATGAACAATGGTTTGTCTGCTGCATTTTGAAGAGCAGAAGCACCTTTCTTGGAAATACGTTCAAGGTCACCAATAAGCACATTTATGCTACGTTTCAACTTCGCTAGTTGCCTGACACCACTATCAGAAGAAGGAGGAGACATTGGGAAAAACGGTTGAGAGCCCAAGAAACACTAAAGCGAGAGACAAAATGCACACAGAAAAAAGAAGAAATGAACACGCTGACTTATTAGCAATACTCACCAATGTGAGTAAAGAGATGCCCAACTATAAGGAAAATATTATACAAATTGTATATGTTGAGAAGATGCAGTGCAAAGTAGTATAATGTAGAATGAATAAATAAGTAAGAAAATATATAATCTATAGAGATCAACAAGAAAGTAGGTAACAGTTCAATAATCCGGCTCGTGTCGGACCAATGGATGAAATAGAATGGGGTAGCACTATGTGCAGAAACCAATTATTCTAATTTCAAATTTAATTATTTTGAGTAATAGAGTTAGGCCTACAAGGATGGTAGCAAGTTGGAACAAACCACCTTGCAAATAGATACCTACCTATTGGAAGTAATACTCGAAGGACCACAGCCTTGTATGGCTGAAATAAAGACAATGAAGAAAAGGCAAGTGAAATGAGAAAGCTAGAGTGTTTAGTTTTCAAGAATGGTATAATGAAAATTGAAGGCATGAGCACCTAGACTCCCTACCTACCTACAACTCCTATGGCCATGGAATGGAAATATGTATGCTAATTATGTATGGTACCGTGATGCTGAGGCCGTGTTGGTAGGTATCCTTGTCCCAAAATTCCACTCCAGAGATCCAGAAGGTTCGTGTGGTCTGGCAAAAGAGGGAGTGTGAAGATGTGAAATGTTGCAACACTCTTCAACCCTTGAAAAATGTCCTGGAAAGGCGGGATTCGAGGTTCCTGAGTGCAAAACCGGTCTCACTGTATTCAAATGGCAGGAGAAACGGGAGGCAAACTTGTTCAGTTAATCGTGATCACAATTTTTGATTTTCTTGTTAAGAGAGGCTCTCACTTTTTCGTTTTAAGGAACTGTAATGGCCTCCCACCACCAAGAGCATGGATCATGGAAGACCGGTGAGAAAAACGGTAGATCCACCGAAGAATGTAGGAAGTTGGTAGCCCTGAACGCCATGGAAGGGTGCCTCAGTTGTTGAGATGCCGGTGTGAAGTGGAACAGACGTGATGTCATCATGGAAGATCACGAGTTGCGAAGATATTAAGAGTAATATAAAAGAAAACGGAGGATGTACAACGCTACGAGTAGTATGATAATTCCTCACAAATTCTCCTACAATACTGAGTACGTGTGTGCAACATGATAGAGCACCTAAACCGAACATTAATTTGAATTTCAAGAAGGCCATGTTCCATGTTCTATTTGAACAGCTGACTTCCACGAGGTTTGCCCCCTAAAGTTACGTGTATTTCGCACTGGTTGGCATTCCTACTTATGACTGATAACAAGAGTCCCGCGTTCAGGGGAGAGATAAGAGAGAGAAGAAGCAAACAATAGTACTTTAGTGAAATAATGCATTGTGAAAATGAATAATAAGTGGTGTCATGCGAAATAGGAAGTGAGACGATCGTGCATGCAAATGAGTCGTAAATCCATGCAGGTATGTGCCATTTCTGATCATATATATATATATATATATGTGTCATTCCGGACGATAACTTGAGTAATTGTTTAAAAATTTTTTTTTAGTTTTTGCCAAAATGTTTGTAACAACAAACCATAGGTCAAGTTCGTTAACCAGCAATTTTGGACAATCCAAAGTGGTCCAAAATTCAAAAAAACTCCAAAAAAATGGGTTTTTCCCGTTTTTTGAGGTTTTTACATTGAAAATCATGGTAATTTATGGTATATTCGGATTCAGCACAAAATTTCTGATATGAATGCTTTTTTCAAAAATGAAAATTGTCCAAAATTAGGAAAAGTTTGTAGCTATATATATATATAATGAATACGTGCGTATATTTGTTGTAACCAGAAATGCAGTAGCCGTGTGGGTACTCTATGAGTTCGTAGAGACGACTAGAACATGAATATGGACTCCTAAGATCTTCAAAGCATACCCAGCAATAATTTGCAGTGTGTTATTAGCGAATTTTCAAAGAAAATGAAGCTATTGCAATGGCCTCAAAATTTTTAGAATCGACTTTTTCGAAAAATTTTCACACTGAAATCCGTTTTGGAACATTCTGTAACGATCCCTGAAGTTTTTCCAAAAATCATATGTATATATATATATATATATATATGTGTGTCATTCCGGACGATAACTTGAGTAATTGTTTAAAAATTTTTTTTTAGTTTTTGCCAAAATGTTTGTAACAACAAACCATAGGTCAAGTTCGTTAACCAGCAATTTTGGACAATCCAAAGTGGTCCAAAATTCAAAAAAACTCCAAAAAAATGGGTTTTTCCCGTTTTTTGAGGTTTTTACATTGAAAATCATGGTAATTTATGGTATATTCGGATTCAGCACAAAATTTCTGATATGAATGCTTTTTTCAAAAATGAAAATTGTCCAAAATTAGGAAAAGTTTGTAGCTATATATATATATAATGAATACGTGCGTATATTTGTTGTAACCAGAAATGCAGTAGCCGTGTGGGTACTCTATGAGTTCGTAGAGACGACTAGAACATGAATATGGACTCCTAAGATCTTCAAAGCATACCCAGCAATAATTTGCAGTGTGTTATTAGCGAATTTTCAAAGAAAATGAAGCTATTGCAATGGCCTCAAAATTTTTAGAATCGACTTTTTCGAAAAATTTTCACACTGAAATCCGTTTTGGAACATTCTGAAACGATCCCTGAAGTTTTTCCAAAAATCATATGTATATATATATATATATATATATGTGTCATTCCGGACGATAACTTGAGTAATTGTTTAAAAATTTTTTTTTAGTTTTTGCCAAAATGTTTGTAACAACAAACCATAGGTCAAGTTCGTTAACCAGCAATTTTGGACAATCCAAAGTGGTCCAAAATTCAAAAAAACTCCAAAAAAATGGGTTTTTCCCGTTTTTTGAGGTTTTTACATTGAAAATCATGGTAATTTATGGTATATTCGGATTCAGCACAAAATTTCTGATATGAATGCTTTTTTCAAAAATGAAAATTGTCCAAAATTAGGAAAAGTTTGTAGCTATATATATATATAATGAATACGTGCGTATATTTGTTGTAACCAGAAATGCAGTAGCCGTGTGGGTACTCTATGAGTTCGTAGAGACGACTAGAACATGAATATGGACTCCTAAGATCTTCAAAGCATACCCAGCAATAATTTGCAGTGTGTTATTAGCGAATTTTCAAAGAAAATGAAGCTATTGCAATGGCCTCAAAATTTTTAGAATCGACTTTTTCGAAAAATTTTCACACTGAAATCCGTTTTGGAACATTCTGAAACGATCCCTGAAGTTTTTCCAAAAATCATATGTATATATATATATATATATATATATGTGTCATTCCGGACGATAACTTGAGTAATTGTTTAAAAATTTTTTTTTAGTTTTTGCCAAAATGTTTGTAACAACAAACCATAGGTCAAGTTCGTTAACCAGCAATTTTGGATAATCCAAAGTGGTCCAAAATTCAAAAAAACTCCAAAAAAATGGGTTTTTCCCGTTTTTTGAGGTTTTTACATTGAAAATCATGGTAATTTATGGTATATTCGGATTCAGCACAAAATTTCTGATATGAATGCTTTTTTCAAAAATGAAAATTGTCCAAAATTAGGAAAAGTTTGTAGCTATATATATATATAATGAATACGTGCGTATATTTGTTGTAACCAGAAATGCAGTAGCCGTGTGGGTACTCTATGAGTTCGTAGAGACGACTAGAACATGAATATGGACTCCTAAGATCTTCAAAGCATACCCAGCAATAATTTGCAGTGTGTTATTAGCGAATTTTCAAAGAAAATGAAGCTATTGCAATGGCCTCAAAATTTTTAGAATCGACTTTTTCGAAAAATTTTCACACTGAAATCCGTTTTGGAACATTCTGAAACGATCCCTGAAGTTTTTCCAAAAATCATATGTATATATATATATATATATATATATGTGTCATTCCGGACGATAACTTGAGTAATTGTTTAAAAATTTTTTTTTAGTTTTTGCCAAAATGTTTGTAACAACAAACCATAGGTCAAGTTCGTTAACCAGCAATTTTGGACAATCCAAAGTGGTCCAAAATTCAAAAAAACTCCAAAAAAATGGGTTTTTTCCCGTTTTTTGAGGTTTTTACATTGAAAATCATGGTAATTTATGGTATATTCGGATTCAGCACAAAATTTCTGATATGAATGCTTTTTTCAAAAATGAAAATTGTCCAAAATTAGGAAAAGTTTGTAGCTATATATATATATAATGAATACGTGCGTATATTTGTTGTAACCAGAAATGCAGTAGCCGTGTGGGTACTCTATGAGTTCGTAGAGACGACTAGAACATGAATATGGACTCCTAAGATCTTCAAAGCATACCCAGCAATAATTTGCAGTGTGTTATTAGCGAATTTTCAAAGAAAATGAAGCTATTGCAATGGCCTCAAAATTTTTAGAATCGACTTTTTCGAAAAATTTTCACACTGAAATCCGTTTTGGAACATTCTGAAACGATCCCTGAAGTTTTTCCAAAAATCATATGTATATATATATATATATATATATATGTGTCATTCCGGACGATAACTTGAGTAATTGTTTAAAAATTTTTTTTTAGTTTTTGCCAAAATGTTTGTAACAACAAACCATAGGTCAAGTTCGTTAACCAGCAATTTTGGACAATCCAAAGTGGTCCAAAATTCAAAAAAACTCCAAAAAAATGGGTTTTTCCCGTTTTTTGAGGTTTTTACATTGAAAATCATGGTAATTTATGGTATATTCGGATTCAGCACAAAATTTCTGATATGAATGCTTTTTTCAAAAATGAAAATTGTCCAAAATTAGGAAAAGTTTGTAGCTATATATATATATAATGAATACGTGCGTATATTTGTTGTAACCAGAAATGCAGTAGCCGTGTGGGTACTCTATGAGTTCGTAGAGACGACTAGAACATGAATATGGACTCCTAAGATCTTCAAAGCATACCCAGCAATAATTTGCAGTGTGTTATTAGCGAATTTTCAAAGAAAATGAAGCTATTGCAATGGCCTCAAAATTTTTAGAATCGACTTTTTCGAAAAATTTTCACACTGAAATCCGTTTTGGAACATTCTGAAACGATCCCTGAAGTTTTTCCAAAAATCATATGTATATATATATATATATATATATTGAATTAAGTTAGAGAAATTTCACAGAGATAAAGAGGAAAAGTTGTTTGATATTTCGATTTCAAATCTTTGTCAAAATTAGAGAAAAAGTTTTTGGGAAATGCACCGAGACTGCTTGGTATTGGGAGTCTTGGAACCCGTTTCATTGCGAGTGGTAATAATCATCCAACACGGATCAATCGTTGAGATTAAGACCTGGAGGCCGATTTGATCCCAGCACCCACCGGTGTGCCCTCTCTGACTGCTGGAGAAGTCTGTCATTTGTTGAAGCAGGCATCTTCTTTAGGACTTTAACTCCAAAGCAGTCATTGAAAGTCACTGTCCTGCCATGTGATCGGGCATGGAGTTTCACAGGTCTTGGTTGACTTTTGTTGAGAGAAGCTCTATGGTTGTTCATTCTTAGGTTGAGCTGTGTGGCCTTCCCAACGTAAAAATTCCTGTTTTCCTCTTCCGTGCACTTTTTGCAGATGAGTTGGTAAACACACATTTTCGACTGGCATTCTGACGTACCTTGGCATCTGTATGTATGAGACGTGTTTGGGGATGTAAAGTCAGGACCTTCAATGACAATCTCACACAACTTGCATCTTGGACGGTCACAGCAGTGCAAGCCTGGCTGCGGTGCTTCTGAGGGTTGGTTTTGTGGGTGTCGGTGAGACAGCATATCACCCAGGTTCCTCCCCTGACGGTAAACAAGCCGAGGCATCTCTGTGAACAAGTCCCTAGTCAGTGGGCTTGAATTCAAGATGGGCTGAAGCTCACGCAGAATCGCATTAATCTTTTGCACCCCGAAGAAAAACGTGGTGACGAGAGGAACCCTGTCAGTTGAGCTTCGAGCCTGTTGTTGGTATGTGATATGGGCTGGCACCATCCTTTTGTTGATAAATTGTCTTGGGTAACCTCTTTCTCCCAGTTTATTTCCCACATTTGATAGGTACCCCTCCAGATTACTACGGTTGCTGCATATACGATGGCCTCGAATGGACAAGGATCGTGGTATGGATCGCTTCGTGTGTGGAGGGTGGCAACTGTCGTAGTGCAAATATAGTTGTTTATTGGTTGGCTTGAGGTGGACATTTGTTGACAAGCTTCCATCATCCTGCAACTGTATATCTACATCGAGGAACGTTGCTTCTGACGTGGAATAGGACCAAGTGAACGTCACAGAGAACCTGGAATTGAGATCACTCAAGAAACGCTGGAGTTATTTGTTGTTACAAACATTTTGGCAAAAACTAAAAAAAAATTTTTAAACAATTACTCAAGTTATCGTCCGGAATGACACATATATATATATATATATATATATATATATGTGTCATTCCGGACGATAACTTGAGTAATTGTTTAAAAATTTTTTTTTAGTTTTTGCCAAAATGTTTGTAACAACAAACCATAGGTCAAGTTCGTTAACCAGCAATTTTGGACAATCCAAAGTGGTCCAAAATTCAAAAAAACTCCAAAAAAATGGGTTTTTCCCGTTTTTTGAGGTTTTTACATTGAAAATCATGGTAATTTATGGTATATTCGGATTCAGCACAAAATTTCTGATATGAATGCTTTTTTCAAAAATGAAAATTGTCCAAAATTAGGAAAAGTTTGTAGCTATATATATATATAATGAATACGTGCGTATATTTGTTGTAACCAGAAATGCAGTAGCCGTGTGGGTACTCTATGAGTTCGTAGAGACGACTAGAACATGAATATGGACTCCTAAGATCTTCAAAGCATACCCAGCAATAATTTGCAGTGTGTTATTAGCGAATTTTCAAAGAAAATGAAGCTATTGCAATGGCCTCAAAATTTTTAGAATCGACTTTTTCGAAAAATTTTCACACTGAAATCCGTTTTGGAACATTCTGAAACGATCCCTGAAGTTTTTCCAAAAATCATATGTATATATATATATATATATATATGTGTCATTCCGGACGATAACTTGAGTAATTGTTTAAAAATTTTTTTTTAGTTTTTGCCAAAATGTTTGTAACAACAAACCATAGGTCAAGTTCGTTAACCAGCAATTTTGGACAATCCAAAGTGGTCCAAAATTCAAAAAAACTCCAAAAAAATGGGTTTTTCCCGTTTTTTGAGGTTTTTACATTGAAAATCATGGTAATTTATGGTATATTCGGATTCAGCACAAAATTTCTGATATGAATGCTTTTTTCAAAAATGAAAATTGTCCAAAATTAGGAAAAGTTTGTAGCTATATATATATATAATGAATACGTGCGTATATTTGTTGTAACCAGAAATGCAGTAGCCGTGTGGGTACTCTATGAGTTCGTAGAGACGACTAGAACATGAATATGGACTCCTAAGATCTTCAAAGCATACCCAGCAATAATTTGCAGTGTGTTATTAGCGAATTTTCAAAGAAAATGAAGCTATTGCAATGGCCTCAAAATTTTTAGAATCGACTTTTTCGAAAAATTTTCACACTGAAATCCGTTTTGGAACATTCTGAAACGATCCCTGAAGTTTTTCCAAAAATCATATGTATATATATATATATATATATATATGTGTCATTCCGGACGATAACTTGAGTAATTGTTTAAAAATTTTTTTTTAGTTTTTGCCAAAATGTTTGTAACAACAAACCATAGGTCAAGTTCGTTAACCAGCAATTTTGGACAATCCAAAGTGGTCCAAAATTCAAAAAAACTCCAAAAAAATGGGTTTTTCCCGTTTTTTGAGGTTTTTACATTGAAAATCATGGTAATTTATGGTATATTCGGATTCAGCACAAAATTTCTGATATGAATGCTTTTTTCAAAAATGAAAATTGTCCAAAATTAGGAAAAGTTTGTAGCTATATATATATATAATGAATACGTGCGTATATTTGTTGTAACCAGAAATGCAGTAGCCGTGTGGGTACTCTATGAGTTCGTAGAGACGACTAGAACATGAATATGGACTCCTAAGATCTTCAAAGCATACCCAGCAATAATTTGCAGTGTGTTATTAGCGAATTTTCAAAGAAAATGAAGCTATTGCAATGGCCTCAAAATTTTTAGAATCGACTTTTTCGAAAAATTTTCACACTGAAATCCGTTTTGGAACATTCTGAAACGATCCCTGAAGTTTTTCCAAAAATCATATGTATATATATATATATATATATATATATGTGTCATTCCGGACGATAACTTGAGTAATTGTTTAAAAATTTTTTTTTAGTTTTTGCCAAAATGTTTGTAACAACAAACCATAGGTCAAGTTCGTTAACCAGCAATTTTGGACAATCCAAAGTGGTCCAAAATTCAAAAAAACTCCAAAAAAATGGGTTTTTCCCGTTTTTTGAGGTTTTTACATTGAAAATCATGGTAATTTATGGTATATTCGGATTCAGCACAAAATTTCTGATATGAATGCTTTTTTCAAAAATGAAAATTGTCCAAAATTAGGAAAAGTTTGTAGCTATATATATATATAATGAATACGTGCGTATATTTGTTGTAACCAGAAATGCAGTAGCCGTGTGGGTACTCTATAAGTTAATGTGCAAAAAAAAAAAAAAAAAAAAAAAAATAAGTCCTCGTTCAAATATTTAATCGACAACTGCCACCGATAGAAACGTTCAAAACCGAGTGTATTATTGAAAATCGTACGATTTTTTCGTACATATCGCGAATATATTTAAATGTTATTAAATTAATTACTTAGGTGCAGCAGGTAACGCACCAAGGAGAAAAATATGTGATAAACAAGGTGACTTGTTGTCATGAGGTTGGGAACAAGTGATCATGAACGCGATCTGTCGCACTCATCTTTAACTACGTCCTGGAGCTTCCCCATTCAGAACGCTTCTCGGGCTCCCAGATTCAGCTTTCAGCCCAGTGATTTCACGTCTTCCGGGACGTCGATTATTCGTGTAAAAGCATGTAAAAAAAAAAATAATTACATATATAAACCAAGAATCAAAAAAAAACTTTCTACAACAAATTGCAACACCATTGGTCCTTTTCTTAACCACACCTTAAACTGAATGATTTCTTTGAAAATTCGCTCATTAATTCATGCTGCATGAATGGACTTTTTTTTTGTTGATTGACGAGTATTTTTGTAATACATTTCACGTACGGAAGTACTTATATATTTCTTTGACTACTCCCACTGACCAGGTACACAACACAAGTGAAGTAAACTCATGCGATTAACTTCATTTTATTTTGCAAACATAAACAGTAACGTAACTTCACTTGCTAGTAAATTCTTTTATTTCAATCATAACTTTCTAACTTAGTCTCCTGACTAAGTCCTACTACTTCAGTAGGTGGTGGCAGTACTACTCCAGAGAAGACACTCAGACAGCTACGGTAAGTAAGATCCGCATTCAGCTAAGTTAAACAATATCACAAGACTTGGTTAGGATTTATCTTTATCTTCCTAACGTGCTCCCTTCCGAGGGTTCCCTACTAGAAAAAGGGGTTACAGTGGTGACAGACAAAATGAGGTAAGTTTGTTTTCCTCCGCTCTGATGTAATATTTACGATTATTTACTTCAATGATATGTTTCCGTAATCGTTGATATTCGTGTCTGTTGTGTTGCGTCAGAAAAAGGTGCTTCTTCCCGTCAAAACCCCGTAACAACGCTCTTGGTAACCATATTTTTACTTGTCTGAGGTCGATTTTAGTCAAAATGGCAAATTGGGGCAAAGCCCCGCACCCTTTGTGGGGCAAGATCCCGCACAAAATTTGTGCGGGGACTTGCCCCTTCGTTTTTATTTGGAAGACGGCGATGATAAATTTAGGTACCTTCATGCAGTTAACCATGCACAGAATTGACTTATATGTCAGGTACCACTACCTATTTGTATGTAACTTGTTTTTATTCTGTTCCCCACTAACTTCTTTCATTTTATAATTCCAGAAACTAAAGGTGCAAGTATCTAACCAGCATTTTGGGAGTTATTGGAATCCTGCAGTTTGTTGTACTTTTTTTAAACGCGATACCTGCTTACTTTGTTACTAAACAAACAATGTGTTAATTTTAGGAAAAAAAAATCAGAAAAATGTATTTTCCTGGACGATCATTTAACTTTTTTCTTGTCTCAAATTTTAGTTGTGTTGCATTTAATTCAATGTTTTGTGATTTTTCGAATATTCTACAATTGACTTTTCATTGTGCATTGAAGATGTGTGGGAAATTTATTACCAGCAAATGCTATAAACTATTTGACTGTGACCCTTTGTTAATTGTTTAAAAAAATGAGTTGCTTACAGTTATTAAGGCATGTGAACTTCAAAAAAGTTTTTATCTTGTAAAAAATGTGATGTTTTGACTGAATAGATGAGCATATTTGAATAAATATATTGGCTTTCTGTCTGAAATTAATGCCTTTCCCCAGAATGGGGCAAACCCCCGCACTGCGGGGGTTTGCCCCATGACTGCGGGGACTTACCCCTTCCTGTGGGGCAAAGCCCCGCAGACACAAATTTTTAAAAAACGTTCAGTTCTTCCATAATACTGATGACATAGTGATGAAAATTGTCAGGCATTATAGCCAAGGTCCCAAACTAGTATCCCAATGAGTTGGTTGAGGGATATTGACCTAGTAGGTGTTTATAAATGGAAAACATTCGAAAGTGCGGGGACTTACCCCACCCTACCCTATGATGGCCTGCGTCTCTAATAATTTCGTCGACCTTGAAAGTCTGTCCGACAGACGAATTTTTTACCAGAAGTAGGAGCTCGGCTTTGGTAAATTGTTCGTTGAATTGCACATTATTCCTTCTCAACCACGAAACGACATCTGCCTTCAGAGTAGAACTGTTGGGTCTTTTGTTTGTCTGCACACAATGGTATTTCGCGTTGTCCATCACCACGACCGAATCCGCTGGTAAATTCGGGAGGAACTTTTGCGTGAGCCACTTGGAGAAATTTTCAAAATTCATTGATGAATGATAGTCTCCAGATCTTGATGACGCCTTGAAGATGAGCAATGCGTTTGGTACGAACCCTTTTTCACCACCGCCGTGAACGATGATCGATCGGTCACCCTTTCCAATTTGTTGAAGGGCTCCCAACTCCTCATTGGATTGCCAACAGGTCGAGACGCCGTGTGACGCTTGAACGTAGGTTTCGTCGAGGTAAACAATGTTTTTTCCCTTCAATGCGGTAGGTATTGATCGTTCGTAGGTACCTCGCTCGCCAAGCTGCAATTTCAGGTCGTTCGATCAAAACTTTTCGGTTGGATTGACATTTCTTCCATTTGAAACCGCTAGTGGCCAGTCGTTTCCGAAGGTAACTCCTACTACAGTCGAGAACTTCATCACTCGCCAGTGCTGCGCAAAGTGTTTTTAAAGTAGGGCACTCTTTCCGAACAGTGTAAAATTCACGTATTTTGTTTCGTATTGCTGCATCGGTGAATTCATCAGCAGCGATGACCTTCTTGTGCGGTTTGGACTTGGTTGGCGTAACAAACAAAGGTCCCGTGCAATCTGATGCAGTTCGGTTTCCAGCTTCCTTCATGATGTAGCCGACGGTTCTAGCCGAAACGCCTGTCGCTTCACTAGTGACTTCGCGGACGTTGTATTTCGCGTTATCATCGTTCTTCTTCGTTGTGAAATACTGGAACACATTGTACACGATTTCTCGCGCCTGGCTTCTCAGAGCCTTGCCTCTTGCGATCACAGGTTTGGGGTTTGACATTCCTGACGATAAAGGTTGACTGTCCATCGCGAGATTTATGCGACACACGGAAATTGACGGGTTTGTGGGATTGTGATGATACTCACAGTTAAAAAGAAAGGGTTATTACGACGATATAAGTAGGCTGGTGTAACGAGAAGAACAAGCAACCACGAAGCACGAACACGATGTAAACAAAACAGGGACGAAAATCTATTATCGATGTATAAAAATATCGAAATTTGGCCTCCGATTATCAATGTTTTTTTTTTCGATATAAAGTCTCCCAATATTTAGTGCATGTAATTTTTGTTGAATACGATTGTGTCCACGTCTACTATGGCTCAGTCCATGGTAATAAAAGGGAAAGAAAGATTAACCTTCTTGGATTCATGTCCGTGCTAAGAAGAAGGGGTGTCCGATACATCGATGTTACCGATTATCGATATTATGTCACCAATGTTGCCAACCTAAAACGCTATCGCCTGTCCTGACATGGCTGCCAATGTAACAGAGTAAAATTATCGTTCTCGCATCCCGCCAACAGGCTGCCATCCCTCTGCTTCTCCCATCCTCCGTCAGAGTGCAGGGTCGGAAGGCAATATTCTTGTGCACGACCTATAGTTGCGCGGTTGGGGACGGTGTGATGGCCGCTTCAGGCCGCTGGATCTCGAGAGGTTCCCCCTACCATTCGTGACGTCATCCACGGCCTTCCCGACCAATCAGGCTGCCATTCGGGTTCGGCTGAAGCTTTGCTGCTGAGGTCGTCATTTGCGGTGTGTTCCACCCCGGGCAGTCGTGGTTAACCTTCAATCCGTACCGAGGTATGACATACCGTTCCCCCCCTTTCAAAGGGCTCTGGCGCCACCTGTGATAGGATGAACTGGCCTGACGCCTCAGTACCCTCGTGGCTCCCGGAGGACATGCGTAATTAGGTAAATAAACGTTCGTTGCTCCGCCCCTTCCCCCCCTACTCACTCAAACTCGTAGGTTTGCCGAGGTATGACATACCGACGGTACGTGAACAGCAAAATTTACTTGAGGTATGAGATACTCTCGGTACGTGCAACAGTGGTTTTCGATACAAAACCATTGTTACAGTTATAATTTACAATAGGTAATTCTTCAACTACACCAATTATAGTCACTTGCCTCGTATTTCTTCAACATTTACCCATTTTGATAGGCCATTCTATGTCTACCTGATTACTCTCAGCACCTACCTAGTTCATATGCTTTCTTGAGGTGACTCGATTTTAGTGTCGTATTTTTTCATGTATTCATTCAGATAACAACATGGAGAAACCCTCAGTATTTACTTTTGAGATCAATATGTATGTGACATGATTCTAGTGTTCATTTCGTGGTGCTCTGTTCTTAGTTCAATAATGTATTCATATTTTTTCCAGTCATGTATTCATAATGTTTTTTTCAGAAATTTTCGTAGAGTAGCGGCAATTTACGATGATGACATTAATGCATTAATAATGTTTAATAATGTGAGAATTTATAATGAAGACTGCCAAACGCTGTGTTTAAAATAATAAATAATGTTAGGAATTTATCAACAAGACTGAGAAAGAATACATAAAAGTTGGTTCCTAGTTATTTAATATTCTCCTTATTTCATGCCTATAACATTCCCCCAGATCAGAAGGCTTTAAATGGTACACAATACTATATTATATTGGATAAAACTCGATTTCCCATACTCGGTATCTCATACCGTCAGTACATGCAACCGTCAACAAGGTGACGGTACGGATTGAAGGTTAAAGCATGACTTGGACGCCTCTGGTGGTGTTCGGCGTCCTTATGGTAGGGGGCGGACCACGCCCCTTGGAACTGGCCCAGATTACCCCTCCACAGTCCTTTGCCACAGGTGGCTCTGTGGGGGCGGCATCTTGGGGTTCAGGAAGGGGGGTTTCGATCTATCCCAACCATGTCACCTTGGTGTTATCAGTGAGCAGGGGCTCACACCACATGGAAGTGCATAGGCTCCCTACTTGACAAGACTGCTTGAACCAGAGAGTTGGAGGAGTGGAGGCAATACTGGAGTTCTCAAGTGGTTTTCCATAAGCCACGCCCTCACTGCCTACTTTCGACCTCCCCTCCACCTATCAGGCTTCACAGGCGGGCTGGAGGCCAGTTCCATGCTTGGATGAGTCCTTCCAAGGTACATGGAGCACCCACACTCCCTCTTGGTGTTCCCCAATATCAAGAAGAAGAAGACGTTTCATTTTCATCTGCTTATCAGTTTTCGAAGTAGCCTGGTTTCTCGTTTTCTGTTTCTGTGACATGTTACTGTTTAGTGTTGCCTGTACACATTAATACGAGGGTCGTCTCAAAAGTAAGTTACACCATGACAAAAATAAATTTTAAAACCCTCAAAATTCGTTAAAAAGGTTTTATTTTGAAAATTACATGTATTAGTTATTTTTCTACATAATCGCCTTGAATATCAATACATTTTTGGTATCGTGGCAACAGTTTTTTCAACCCAGCTTCATACCATTCTGCCGCCATACTGTTTAGCCATGTTTCAACTTCTTCTTTAAGTTCGTCTTCATTTGCGAAGCGTCTTCCCCGAGATGTTGCTTCAGCTGCGGGAAAAGATGAAAATCACTTGGTGCAAGATCCGGGGAGTAAGGTGGGTGTCCAAAAACATCCCATCGAAACTCTTCAAGCAGTTCTTGTGTCTGACGAGCAGAGTGTGGACGAGCGTTGTCGTGGAACAAAAACACTGTTTTTGTCAACTTTCCCCTCCTTTTGTTTTGGATCGCCCTTCTGAGTTGTTTCAACACCTCACAATAGCGTGCAGCTGTGATCGTAGTCCCACGTGGCAGGTAGTCGATCAACAATACCCCCTTGGAATCCCAAAAGACTGTCGCCATAACTTTTCCAGCAGATTCCACAACTTTCGCCTTTTTTGGAGTGGGCTCGTCCTTTCCTTTCCACACCATGCTCTGTTTTTTTGATTCAGGTGTCCAGTGATGGATCCATGTTTCATCACCAGTCACTATTCGGTTGAATAAACCATCTCCTTCATCATCAACAAACTGGAGAAATTGAAGTGCAGCGTCAACCCTTTGCTCTTTGTGCTGATCTGAAAGGAGACGTGGAACCCACCTTGCACACACTTTGGACAGATTCAGATCGTCAGAAATGATTCTGTGAAGTGATGCACGGCTAATTTCAACATTTGGGGAGAGTTGCGAATGAATTTCGTCAAGCGTAAGCCGACGATCGGTGTCGACGACCCTTCGGACATCTTCCACAATGTTCGGGGCACGTGACGTGGATGGGCGGCCGCTTCGTTGTTCGTCGTGTAGAGTTATTCTGCCTTCAATAAAGGATTGGCGCCAACGAGAAACCATTGGCCTTGACATAACGTCGTCACCGTACACACTACACAACTCGCGATGAATTTCAGTCGCACTTTTATTCTTTCCCGTTAAAAAACGGATGACACTACGTATTTCGCAATCGGCGGTAGGAGTGAGTGGTAGCTCCATAGTGGCTTGCTTGTAACTGACGAATGGATAATGGCGGACGCATAGGAATTTTACAGGGCTGCCACTACACCCAGACCAAAGCTCCCTAGGAATCCCAGGCTTTTCCCACCTCGTACGCGGGTATTAAAAAATAGTGTAACTTACTTTTGAGACGACCCTCGTAACTGGAAATCTAAATTATAGAAAGAGGTGTCTTGGAAGTCATGGAGGACGGAATTGTGGTGAAAGAAGAGCCGATGAGTGAAGGAGATGAAGATCAGGTGATAGGAGAACTCGTGTTGATCAAACAGGAGGTTCTTTTACCTGCTAGCATTGCCGTTTTCATGATCATGAATGAAGTCAAAAAGTTGTGGTTTTACTTCAAATAAATTATAATTCACCTTAGAACCTGAACCTCTGAAACTGTAAATACAAAGTTGCATCTACCTACTCATATAAGTAAGCATCCACCTACTCATAAGTTAGGTATTATAAAATGCCAACTAATGTAATCAGTACAGAAGGTATACCCTGTAAACATACAGGGTTTAGGTATGTACAGTTCATTATTCTTTCAATATTCTATATTAAATGGTATTATAGTATATTGAATGTTATTACGATGAATATAGTTGCCCACCTAGCTGACTAGGTTGATTTTATGGAAACGTTAAAGAATGTGATGGACGGTGCTTGACATTTTTGCTTAGATTTCGTTCTTGACTTGGCAGCCTTCCGACCTTTAACGCTTACTAATTCGGTTAATTTTCTTCTTTCCTTGTTTCTACTCATCATTTCAAAGTGCGTGGGTGGGTGGGTTGAAATGCATGGTAGTTACAATGGGCTGTTGGTACCATAGAGGTAGATTGGAGGCCCCTGTTACGACCTATTGTATTTCAAAATCAATCTTCTTATGTTTTAACACAGAATTAAAGGGTACCTCCAATTTTTCGGTCATGGTGAGAGGGGGGTGGACTTTCACTTTCATTTCCCGACCAAACCCCAACGTAGGCAGGTACCTATAGGCCGTTTCCTCTCTATCTTCTACCTCTGTAGTTGGTACTTATAGGTTTGTTTGGACAGTCAGTCCAGAACCAGTTCGGGATCGAACTAGTCCGAGACGGAACTGACTGGGGAGGGGATGAGGGGTGTAGTTCGTTATCCGCCCCCATTTTGTTCTCTCTTTTGCAAGCACACCCGACCACCTTTTTCATTTTTTGAGGAGTGTTCCGTAAACTAGATTTCATCTTCTTGAGCACAATCGTGACGAATTATAATTTTTGATTGGTTAAGATTGGGAAATTAGGTGTTGAAAAAAGTGGGGGCGAATACCGAACTTTTTCTCTAGTGAAAAAGTTCGGTATGCGCCCCCACTTAGTTAATAATGGAAAACACAACATTTTTGGTTTAAATAATTCATTTATTAATATGATTATTACTTCTGACACATATTTTGGTGTTGTATTATTCTATGGTTGGGTCATACAAATTCTTGATGCAATCCAAAAAATGCTCAAATGGATCTATGCCCATTGACTTCACACATCTCCTCCACAAAAATTCGCACAAGTGTGAATGAAGACTGGTGATGTTCCCTCCAGCATTGATATTTCGTTTAACCGCACGCCACGTCGACTCGATGTTTTGCGTGTGAGCCAGCGTTGATGGGTCACGAAATGAAGGGAGTTATGGTGCGTTTGATCTTTTCTAGGAATAATTATTTTTTCGAAACAGTCCATACAAGTTTTAGAGAGCGAATGAATACTTTTATTTTAACACCTGAAATAATAGGGTAGTAACATGATGGGAGGAAACTTGGTTACTGAATTTGCCGAAATAATAATTTAAGTCTTGAAGCCGTGAAATTTAACAATTTCGATTAAAACGTTGGGAATAAATAAATAAATGAACTTGTGGCTCCGCCACAAACCACATCCCCCCTTAACCGAGGACGTAGTCCTGGAAGCGGACAGGTATTCGCCGGATTCGTCCAGAACGTCTCAAAACAGGTGCCTCAACATCTTCTTCTGTTCTTCTGACTCCAATTGGCTGTCGGTCTGTGACTGGTTCAGGTTGGGCTTCTGCCTGCTGTTCCTGCCGCCTCTGTGGTGCTGGTTCATCTCCTGGCCTTTACATCAGAATGCTCCTTCCAGCTAGGCTTTCCTCTTCCCTTTCCACGAACGCAGGTTTCAGTCGGTCGATGGGTATTGGGGTGTCTTTTCCTTTCACCTTTACTATGAAGGTAGTTTCACCCGATCGTACCACTGGGAAAGGTCCTAGATATGGCGGTTGAAGCTTATTCTTCAACACTTCATTTCGCACCCAGACTTGTGTACATGATCGTAGCTCTGGATGAACGAAAATTGAACGAGTGTCGTGCCAGGATGTTGGTTTGGGTCGAATTTGCTCCATATTGTGGCGCAAGTGCTGCAGGAACTCGTGGGTTGAATTTGATGCTGACGTGAGTGGTTTGCTCTCGACAAAATCATTCGGTAGTCTCAAAGTGGTACCATAGACTAACTCTGCAGCGCTACTATCCAAATCTTCCTTCAGTGCTGTCCGGATTCCTAGCAAAACCAAAGGTAAAACCTCTACCCATCGCTCCGTGTTGTGACACCGGATTGCTGACTTCAGCTGACGATGGAATCGCTCCAAAATTCCGTTGGCTTTTGGGTTGTAGGCTGCCGTGAAACAATGTTTCGTACCTAACAGTTGAGTGAGCTCTTTGAAAAGTGAACACTCGAACTGCCTTCCTCTATCAGAAACAATCTTTTCTGGGGTTCCAAATCTGCTAACCCAACTGCTGCAAAAGGCTCTTGCAACAGTATCTGCTTTGCAGTCCTCCAACGGGATTACTTCCGGCCATCGTGTAAAACGATCTATCAACGTCAAAGCATACGTGTAGCCTTGCGAAGGTACCAGCGGTCCCACAAGATCAATGTGAACGTGAGCAAACCGTTCCGCGGGTGGAGAAAAGTTGCCCCACGCGCTATGGGTGTGCCGCTGGACCTTTCCACGTTGACAAGCCATACAATGCTTTACCCACTGTGCACTATCTTTAGCCATGCAGGGCCAGACAAACCGTTGTCGCAACAGACGCAAGGTTGCTGCCCTTCCTGGATGCGCTAAGTTGTGCACACTCTCGAAAGCATGTCGACGAAATTCGGGTGGAACAAACGGACGGATGAAACCAGTTGATGTTTTACAAAACAAAGGGGTTGCGATGCCTGGCATGTTAACACGTTTCCAGGAAAGTGTTGAACCAGACTCGTTCCCTGGCAAATCTTCTTCCTTCTGGGCTTTGGCAAGTTTGTCATAATCTAGCTGCTCGATTTCTACACTGTCCAAGCGGGACAGAAAATCAGCTACTACATTGTCCTTCCCAGATATATGCCTAATGTCAGTCGTGAATTGTGCTATATAGTTCAGCCGGGATGCCTGCTTAGGTGAAGCTTTATCTAGCCGCTGATTAAAGGCAAAAGTCAGGGGCTTATGATCAGTAAAAAGGACGAAAACTCTTCCCTCAAGCATGTGCTGGAAGTGTTTGAGACTAGCATAGGCTGCAAGAAGTTCCTTGTCATAGGCACTATTGTTTTGTTCGGCTGGGCTCAACTTCCGCGAGAAAAACGCAAGAGGTTGCCAATACTCGCCTACCTTCTGCTGCACGCTACCTCCAATCGCCTTATCCGATGCATCAACCATGAGAGCCCAAGTGGTCTCAGATTTCGGATGTGCAAGGAGGGTAGCTGAACTTAGTGCTTCTTTGGATTTCCTAAATGCCTCCATGGTTTCTGGTGTCCAATCAATGTCTGAATCTTGCTTACCTACATGTCCTTTTAGCATGTCATTCAAGGCTGAAAGATGTGTAGCTGCTTGTGGTATGAAACGTCTGTAGAAATTGTACATTCCTAGGTACCTACGTAGGTTCAGAACAGTTTTCGGAGGTTCAAACTCAATGATAGCCTGTACTTTCTTTGGCAACGGTTTGACACCTTCGGCACTAACCATATGTCCTAAAAATTCTACTTCTTTCTTTCCAAACTCACATTTTGCTGCATTTATTACAACTCCGAATTCTCTACACCTCTCAAAAAAGGTTTTGAGATCTTCGAAATGTTCTTCTTCAGATGAGCTGGCAATGAGACAATCGTCTAGGTAGATTTCAGTATTTTTGAGTCCTCTAATCAATTCATTAGCAAATCTTTGAAATGTTTGAGCGGCATTGCAAAGTCCGAATGTCATCTGAGGGAATTCATATAATCCAAAAGGTGTGATTATAGCAGTTTTTTCTACGTCTTCGGGCGCTACGGGTATCTGGTGATAGGCCTTCAATAAATCAATTTTGCTAAAAATTTTCCTGCCGTTCAAGTCATAGTTCATATCCATGATATGCGGCAGAGGATAGCGGTCTGGAATAGTGACTTTATTCAGGGCTCGATAGTCTCCACAGGGTCGCCAATCCCCTGTCTTTTTCGGGACCATGTGCAGAGGGCTGGCCCAAGGGCTTTTAGATGGTCTGCACACGCCTTGTTCTACCATGAAATCAAATTCCTTCTTAGCTATTTTGTACTTATTAGGATCTAGCCTTCTAAATTTTGCATTGATCGGTGGCCCTTCTGTAAGAATGTGATGTACTACATTATGCTTAACTGTCTTGTTGCCCAAATTTGGTCTTGTAATGTCAGGATATGCCTTCAGCAACTCTTGGTACTTACAGTTCTGAACAATAGACGTTACCGATGATTTATTACAATTAGTTGCTAGAGTACCTTTCGACTGTAGAGACGTAAGAGAATCACGCAAGCATCGTTCTTTTAAGTCTACCAGTAGTCCGTGTTTCTCCAAGAAGTCTGCTCCGATGATTGGCTTTGAAACTGAAGCAACAAAAAATGGCCAGGAAAAACATCTGCGCAGGCCAAGATCGAGGGTGAGGAGTTTGACGCCATGCGTTTTGATCTCTGTCCCATTAGCTGCGTAAAGTGAAAATGGTCCAATCGTGTTTCTTTCTTCTTGGGTTGGTGGAATAACTGAAACATCCGCACCTGTATCAACTAGAAATTGCAGCTTAGTCATCTTATCTCTAATGAAAAGACGACGGCTATTTCTTTGGCTCGGATCGTCTGCCGTCACTAACGACCGGCCTTCGAGTTTTCCGCAGTCTGCTTTTTATTTTTAATTCTTTCATAATTACAGGGAGATTCGCACCTAGTTGCCTTTTCTCCAAACCTATAATGAAATCTACATTCCCATGTTTCATCATTTTGTTTCCTTGCTCTGGACTTGGACATTCTTCGACTTGGTGTGGACCTACGATCACTAGATCGCTCTGTACCTCTACCTCTGACTGAAAGGGATTCAACTTGTTTTACTAAAGCCTCTATTCTACTCAACAAAAGTTCATGGATTGAATCGTTAGAATTGCATGCTGACGTCAAAGGTACGCTTGACACTGCATTTACGCACTGTGGTTCGCTTATTTCTCTAACTTTATCGGCTAAGGCTGCTAATGTACTCAGCTGTTGATCTACGCTTACTGACAATACCCTCTGTATAGACGATGGTAGTTGCTGGAGCCATAGAGATTTGAGAAGTTCTTCGCTGACTTTTCTTCCTGCAAGTTCTCGCATTTCTCTGAGCAGGTGGCTGGGTTTCTTGTCTCCTAGAATTGTTTCTCTGAGAAGTTTCTGCAATTTCTTCTCCTCTGAATCGCCGAAACAGCCGATAATCCTTTCCTTCAAAGTTTTGTACTTGTTAGTAACTGGAGGATCGATGACCAAATCGCTGACTTGAGTGAGAACGCTCGCATCAATGGCACCGACGACCAGATCGTACATATCATCATCTGATGTCACTCCTTTAACTCGGAACTGTGATTCAACTTGGCGAAACCAGATCACAACGTTCGCTTTCCAAAACGGCGGTGGTATAAAATTCACAATTCTTACCGGCGGTGCTCGCCCTTCTTCAACAGGTTGTACAGTAGGACCGTCTCCTTCCATTTTGATTTACTAACGAGGGAGTCACCAATGATATGGTGCGTTTGATCTTTTCTAGGAATAATTATTTTTTCGAAACAGTCCATACAAGTTTTAGAGAGCGAATGAATACTTTTATTTTAACACCTGAAATAATAGGGTAGTAACATGATGGGAGGAAACTTGGTTACTGAATTTGCCGAAATAATAATTTAAGTCTTGAAGCCGTGAAATTTAACAATTTCGATTAAAACGTTGGGAATAAATAAATAAATGAACTTGTGGCTCCGCCACAGAGTGATTCACCGTTTGATGTGAAAACTGCAAAGCTGAGAGACGACTATATGCTCGCCACTCATCGCTCATTATTGTTGTGCCTGGTTTCACATTTTGCAGTATGAGAGGCAGAAGATTATTCTCTGCCTCACCAGTTATCTCTCCCAAGAAAACGTCCCAGGCCGAATCAATGCAATTCGGTCGTGGGGGCGGTTATCGAACTTTTTCTCTAGGGAAATAGTTCGGTATACGCCCCCCACTTTTTTCAATGTCTAGTTTCATTGCTTTGAGTATTTGAAAACATAAGTGCGGTATATTATTCATACAGTACATGAAATCTAGTTTACGGAACACTCCTCAAAAATTGAAAAAGGTGGTCGGGTGTGCTTGCAAAAGAGAGAACAAAATGGGGGGCGGATAACGAACTACACCCGGGATGAGAACCGTTCGGAACTCCCTAGCTTTCCATACGCGTTTAGAACCAATTCAAAACTACAACTGACACCTGCCCGTCATGTCGTTTGACGCGACAGCTAAAGAAGAACAAGTCAACAAACATAGGTAACTTTATGCTGATTTCTCGTCTATATTGAATCAGGATAACACAGGATTTTTGCCTCCGAGTCTACCAAGGTAGCGGAAGCTTGTTTTCACTTTTCAAGAACGAAAAAAAAGTTCTCCAAAATCAAAATTTTCACTCGCGTTTTGTGTTTTAGACCTTTCTGAACAATTTTGGTTCCGTGTCTGTCTGTCTGTGTGTGTGTCCTGTCTGTCTGTGTGTCTGTGTGTCTGTCTGTCTGTCATGAATTCCTTGTCACGCGCATAACTATACGAAGTTATTGTCCGATTTCTAAGAAATTTTCAGGGATTGTGCGGGTTGGTATTTAGATGGTCCCTCATGAAAATCATCACCTTCGGACTGATAGTAGCCACTGCGCATGCAGCAAACGTGAATTTCCTTGTAACGGCCATAACTTCCACATTTGTACACGATTTCGATGATATTTTCAGGGATTATGTGGATTAGGTTGTAGATGGTCCCCTATGAAAATCATTATCCCCGGACTGATAAAAGCGACTGCGCATGTGCAAACGTGAATTCCTTGTAACAGCCTTAACTTCCACACTTTCAATCCGATTTCAATGAAATTTTCGGGGATGTTACATTGGTATTTAGATGGTCCCTCATGAAAATCATCACCTTCGGACTGATAGTAGCCACTGCGCATGCACAAACGTGAAATTCCTTGTAACGGCCATAACTTCTACATTTTCCATCCGAATTCAATGAAATTTTCAGGGATGTTACAGAGTACCTAGTGTTTAGATGGACCCCCATGAAAATCTTAGAGAATGGTTTTTCATAGAGGGATTTATTCATAGAGGGATGGTCCCCTTTGAAAATCTCAAATCCTATTCATTACGTTACTAGGCCTCAATAACTCAGAGGGTAGCGCATAGAACTGTCCCCCAGGGGTCGCAGGTTCGAATCCCAGCCGAGGCTAAGTATTTTTTTGATCCAATCACATACATCTACTCACTTAATTTTTCATTCGAATTTGATGAAATTTTCTAAGGTTGTCCAGATTAGATGTAGATGATCCCCCATGAGGGTAGTGAATGATACTTAGAGATTGTTGTTTTGAGATTAACTACTATGCATCAGATCATCTATATAATCGGGTTATGGATACGAGGAAGCTATGTGCCACACCCACTTGGCAGACGTTTTTTTTCGCATTTACTTCGTTGCATTTTAATCATCTATCAAAAAAAGTATATAAGGTTTGCTGTTGTTCTGATGTTGCGTAGGTTCCTTACCTAAGCTTTTTTTTCCTGCGTTTTTTTACGAAATAAACTACCGCCAACAGAGCATATTTGATTCTTTATGTTGCTCAAAATATGTAGGTATTCTTGAATCCATTCATCACAATAAAATCGAAGGAAATTGGGTTCACAGGTGGGAATGGGACAACTCAGAGCAAATTGCTTAGTAGACATGAATTATAGCAAAAACAAGATGAAAACATCTGCTTTTTCATTGGTGGAATAAAAAATAAAAAAATCAATCACAATTACAAGAAATGAGGTGTTGTGAACTTTCCAACGGGAACTATATATTGAACGGTAACTGTATTGTAAATTCAAATATACCATTATATTAATACAATTATGATAGTATGTTCAAAAATAATATTTTCCAAAATTATTTATTTTTGTCTATTTTGTGGAAATTTGGAACATTTTGGCAAAAACTCGAAATTTGTTCGAAACAATTACTCATGTTTTCGTCATAAAAAAGTTAAGAAATCTTTTAGAATGTTCCGAAATGGATTTCAGTGAGAAAACATTCTAAAAAGTCCATACTAAAAATTTTGAGTCTATTACAATAACTTAATTTTCCTTGATAATTCGCTCAAACTGTGTCACTTAGAATATTTTCAAAACTAGGATTCAAATACATTATTTTTGAGGTTATTGGAGGAAAATTTTATTTTTTGACCATATTACTATGATGTGTTTGCGGAAATAGCCAACATTTTCTGGAAGAAAATTTGAACATTGGCGCTCTGCACACAAATGGGATTTTTTTCTTGTTGGGATACTTCCTCTCAAGAGTGTACAATGGGGTAGTTGCATGGGTCGGAATTTCGTGTTTTTGACTTCAGATTCGAATTTAGCGCACTTAAAAACGTATATGGACCAGTTTTCAGTTCAAAATTCCATTTAGTTTAGCCGTATTTCAATAAAGAAGTACCTTCCTTTTTAGTGTTGGCGGGCCACTCCTCTTACGTCATCCCTAAACGAGAATCTCACAATAGAGTGCGTTGAGATCACTTCAATCGAGGACAATTCGAGTCAGAAACATTGAAATGTACTTGCAAAATGATGGTGATGATTAAAAAAACGTTGAAATATATTTTTCAGGTTTTTTATGTTTGAATTAATCGTTTAAATTGAAAATTTTGAAGCATAATTTTGGCTGTTTTGCCGATGCCCGGGGGGGCACATCGGCGCGGGGTACTTCGATTAACCCCGTTGCTTTAACGGTCATAGTTATCACGTTATCAGTTTCTCGGGTGACCCTTTCTCGTAGTGCGGTCCGAGTTGTTACAGTTGTTAGTTGTTATAGTTTACACCAGTATTTACCATAATTTATTAGTTGATTGGTTTGGAAAAGATAATGTTCACTGTAAAGTTTCAAGAAGCTTTTAATAAACGCTTGCATACGAGTCTGCAACACATGTCTACCTACCCAATCTGCTTTCGAATGTTGTTGATAGTTATTTTAACTCAGGGGTAGGTATATCTCATTTTCTTCCGTCAGTACAACGGTTTTGGCAGTATATTATTTATGCGTAAATGTAGGGCTTTCCAACGAATGGTGAACGATTTTTCTACGAACGCGAATGACGAAGATAAAGTTCGATAGGAACAACTTGGCTGTAAGTAGAAATCATCAGAAAAACAACCGTAACTTTTTTTTTGTTTATGTGCCAAAGTATTGACATAAAATGAGGAGCTTTCCTGTCAAAGGTGATAAACGCCAAAAAATGAAAAATTGAGTTTTTCATCGCATTTTGTAGTAAAAAGCAACGCCAATTCCGTAAGAAAGGTGACAAGTCCTTACCTAACGTGTGGTAGTTGAAAAAATCCCCAACAGAGTGCTCTTTCGCTAAGCGACACCATGGTTTCCCCATGGGTGTCAAGCGCCAAGGGGTATTCCTTCCAGGTGGTAAGCGCCAGAGAAGGTTAGGGTTAGGACATTGTTTTATTGTTTCCATTGATTTACAACAAGTTTTGTTCGTACCTACTCTCACACACAGTGAGATGTTCTACAAACGCCAACTCTCTTGCTATAACTTGGGTGTCAATGTTTCGGACCTTTTCCAATCGTTCATGTGTTTTTGGAACGAAAGTAACGCAGGGAGAGGAGGCAATGAGATATCATCCTGTGTACTTCGTATCTTGAACGATCCAGACATGATCAAAAAGAAGAAGGTCGTAGTATGGAGTGACAATTGCGGAGGCCAAATGAAGAATAGAATGATCCTAGCACTGTACTGCTTGTTGATTGCTCACGGACACTACACTGTTATTGACCACAAATTTCTGGTGTCTGGGCACAGTTTTTTACCTTGCGACTGGGATTTAGGGATTATTGAAAAGAGGAAGAGGAAGATGAAATCTTTCGTTCCTGAAGACCTGCATGAAGTGATACGCTCAGCCAATACAGTAAACCCATTCAAAGTCATCGACATGGACGGTGGGCCTTTCTTCGACTTCGAAAAGTTAGCCAGTAACTGCTTAAACACTACTAATTGAAGATTTCAACCTCTGCCTGGTTAAGAATCACAGAAGAATCATTGAAGGATGGATCAGTATTGATGAAAACTAATTTTGCCTCTTCTCTCAACTGGACGACTGTCAAGGTGTTCAAGTCGGGTGTCACAATAGAACATTTTAAGGATCAGACACTGACAGCTCTCGGCCGAGTGAACCACGTGACTGCTGAAAAGAAGAAAGACCTACTTTCTATGGTGCCTAATCTTAAAGAAGAAAAACACAAAGAATTTTACCAAAAATTATTAGTTTGATAAGTTAAATAGTACCTACCTACCTGATATTCTTTCATTTTAGGCAGAATGGTTGATTTTTTTCCTAAAATATTCGTTAATCGAGTTTTCAAGTTCAAGTTTTCGTTATCATAAAAAATAAAAAAGATACTCATCCACCAGTCCATGGTTTCATATACCTACTTAAATATGGTGATATACCTACCTACCTAGGTAACCAAAATGATATTAAAAAGGCTTTTAAAAACAAAATGTTCCAAACCTTGAATTTCCTGCTTTTTTGGCAATATTTGTTTACAGTCACCTACATAAATGCCTAGTTCTATTCTAATTTTTTTTTTAATTGATGAGCTGTGATTATCTCAATAATGAGTTCAAGTTTCATTGTTGTTTCGTTACCAAAAATTAAATATTTTGAAAGTTATTGTGTTTTTTTCTTTCGGCACTTAACACCTTTCTTGGGAAACTATGGGTGGAGTTACCCCTTTCCCTAACTCAAGATTCTATTAAGGCTCATAAATTATTTTAGCGACAACCTATTTCATTCTACCATATATTTTAATAATGGTACTTATGATACACGTACAAGAAAAAATCGCCAGACGGAGGTAAAAAAAAACCTGGTTTGTACATCTCTTTGAAAGTTGTTTTTGCTCATAACTTTTTTCGAAGAAAATGGCACTTATCACCTTTGACAGGGAAGCTCCTCAAATGTCAATATGCCAAAAAGGAGAGCCATCGACTAGAGTTTCGAGGTGGCTTCCCTGGAAAATATTCCGTACATAAATATTGGCATGTTGTACGATTTTTACGTCAATAACAAGTTCGTCAGCGCCGAAATAAAAGGAGCCAATAATGTGAGGTAAGTTGACACTTTTATAGTAAAAGGTCAGTTGTAATTGTGATTTCTTGTGTGTAGTACTTCTTCATCCAAATGGTTGCTCATTTATTGGAAGTTTCATTGTAGTGTCATTGACCTGTACAACGTAGTACCAATGAGTGTTTGTAAATTGTTAAATAAAACGATGTTGGTTATGTCCAACTTAGAAGAATCTAGCAAATTTGCGAGGTTGTGGCTCGAGTTACTCGAGTCGAGTAACACCAGAACACCGCATTTCTTCACAACCATTTGAGGTTTAAGTTACAGTGGAGGGAATGCCAGTAGGAAACAAAATCTTTGATGCAACATGTTTCGATTGCACAGCTAGCAAAATTCAGTATGAAAGAACCATAAAGTGTGAGTGATTCTCCAATTTTATTGCCACAAACGAACGTAAACAAACCCAACAGAGGGTTGCTATCAAAGGACCCCCCGGGCAAATGAAGGGGTCTCTTGGCCCCCCTTCCACAGAGTAACGGAGACAAGTGCCCCCTTCACACCCGTGACGTAGCCCCCACCCCGCAGTGTCCAAGCCGTGTGTAGGTTTTCCCGCCTGAATCCGAAATCCCGTTTTTCGAAAAAATCTCTAAATTTTTTGGAAGCGTTTCCGGGAGTTTTATTTGCAGATTCGTACTTCAATAGAGATTCTCTACACAGAAAAAATACAAAAAAATATCATGCAACTACCCCATTGCCAATCTCCAAATCGTTGTTCTAAACCAATAATAAACTTCCCATCTTTTTTCATTGTTACACAATTTCGTAATTATTACCTAATTTCATTGTTATTTTCATTTTTATTTCATTTTTACATCTCCTTTCATTGTTACAAAATTTCGTACTTATTACCTAATTTCATTTTTAATTATTTTCAGACTGTGAAAAAACGCCGTCAGATGCGGTTCTCTGTAGAGGACGACCTAGCGCTCCTTCGTCTGGTCCTCAGTGAAAACCCCTACCTGAGCCCCAAATCGTGGAGGTTCATAGTTGATGTTCTTTTGTCAGAGATAGACAAACCCCTGACACTAAAGAATGTCAGAGAGAGAGTCAATCTTCTTCTAGAACAATTCTCTTCCAAAGACGATACTGAAATTTTCACTTCGGGAGTGGAGCCGCCTCTACCAAGCGAGAGGGATCAGCTCCTAGAGCAGTAGGTCGATTCTCTAACTCGTTATGGGATAATAGCGACACCGAAGTGTCGTTATGATAACAATAACGATTAATAGCGACGATCGCGATTCTGCAGACGCGAAATAGCGACAACTGTCGCTCAGTCGTCGGTATTTCGGCCGAAAAGTGTCGTTACCATCTCGACGGCTCGAAACCCCCCGGTATGGATTACGACAACCGTCTTTATGGAAAAGTAGCTTAAAACGCTCTTTAATTCCTAACCTATTCGAAGTCATATTTCAGTTTCTGAGTTGCTGTGTGCATTTCCGTATTGTAGGTTATTCGTTTTGTTAATCAAATCATTTTGAGAATAAAATTTATACATTCGTACATAATTTCTGGTGAATATTTTAAAAATAATATCCCACCGTCATAATGAGCAGTTTATTCGCCGTTTTAATTTGTGTTACTTGATTTTTTTCTACAATTTTATTAAACAAAAATCGTAGTATTTATATTATTTCAAGCTGTTAATTCGTATAGAAATTCATGATCATAGTAAAGGGAGTATTTTCAATGGAATTGAGTTTTTGACAAACTATCAACAGCATTTTTTATATCAACATTGAATGATGATAAAAATAATTATACTGTCATTTTCGGAAATTGGTAGGTAAGTACGTAAAATTAAAATAGCTAGCTTATAAAATAGGTAGATCCTAGTTGAATTTTTCACTATTCTATAAAATGTGTGTCAGCATAAAAACTTCCTAAAATGAAGAAAACCCCTAAAATTGATAATTTGTGGCTAAAATAATTGTGATGATAATGCTCTTTTTTATACCAACTTACTTACCTGCTACCTATCACCTGAGAAAATATTTACCACGAATTTACCATTGTTTATATCCGTAATCGACATCGACGGTAGGAGAAAATATGACGTGGTTGATGATAATAATTACCATCAATTAAGTATTATAACAATTATTGTAACATAAAATTGACTTAAAGAAATATGAATGTGAAGGTAGACAAATAAATTACGTCATGAATCTTACGTTTTATTGAATACAATATTGTTACGTTTAGCAAAGTGGCAATCAGAAATCGGTTTGAGAAAGAAGATATATTTATCGCCCCAAAAAAATACTACTTCGCGCTCGGAATTACACAACACAAAAGCTTCTTAATTTTTCAGAATCACAACCAAATCAACACCTGTTGCCAACGAACACAAACATCAATCTAATTGAAGTCGCCTAACACTTCTCCCTTCCTTCTTCTTTGTAAGAGGCAATCCTGTCTGCGTGAACTACCTTCACTTTGCCGGATGGAAGCCTTATCCGGTACACTACATCTGTGATCCTCTTGAGCACGATACAAGGTCCTGCCCAGGGGGACGCTAATTTTGGACAGATGCCTACTTTTCGTTGTGGGCAGAAACACCACACCTTGTCACCTTCCTTGAATTTTGGATCGGTGGCTCGGACATCGTACCGCTTCTTCATGGATGCTGCTGCTTTTAGAAGCCGCCTTCTTGCTATCTGGTGCACCTTCTCTAACCGTTCTGCCAACTGCGTAGCATACTCCGTGGCATGGTTCTGTTGTGGCACGGCGCCACACAACAATGTAACTGGCAGAGTCAGTTCTCTTCCTAAGGTGAGCATTGCTGGAGAGAATCCTGTGGTTGCGTGCTCAGATGCTCGATATGCCAGCAGTGCCATTGGGAGATAGCAGTCCCATTCTCTCTGATCCTCCCCTACCAATTTTGCCAGGAGCTCCCATAAGGTTCGATTGAACCTTTCGACAAGGCCATTGCTTTGAGGGTGCATGGGTGTGGACCGTGTCCGTGTAACACCAAGGATCCTCAATACCTCCTGGAAAACTTTTGACTCAAAATTCGTTCCTTGGTCCGTGTGGATCTCCCGGGGAATTCCAAACCGAGACACCACATGTGTGACCAACCCCTCAGCCACCTTTTCTGCCTTTTGGTCTGGTACTGCAAACGCCTCTGGCCATTTTGTAAAGTAATCCACTGCCACCACAATGAACCTATTACCACTTTTTGAAAGAGGCAGTGGTCCTATTACATCAATTGCAATTCTTTCAAATGGTACTCCAGTTACGTGCTCTTGCAATGGTGCCCTTTGCTGAATTCCAACTCCTTTACGGCGACCACAGGTAGTACAGGAGCGGCAAAATGCCCTTACATCTTGGTGCATTCCTACCCAATAGTAGTGTTTGTGAAGCTGGGTCACCATCCTCCGTGCACCAAAATGACCTGAATGATGGCATTGCTGTAGCACCCTTTGTTTTGCTGCGGCTGGTACCACAATTTGATAAACTTGGTCTCGTTGCTCAAAAACACGCATCAAAACCCCTCTTTCTACGGATAAAGCATCGTACATGGCCCAGTAAGATTTTAGACTGGCTGATTGTGGAGATACCTGGTCCCAGAGTGGTCTGTTACCATCCGTCTTCCACTGCAACACCTGCTTCAGGACTTCATCTTGTTCTTGCAGGGTTTTCCAGTCCAATTCTCCCTCCATTGCTACTCGCTGCACCCATTCAACCCCATCATCTTCGTCTTGTCCATCTCGTACTTCAGCCCGTGTACAATGATTGCACCCATGTCCCAAGCAAGGGCGCCGGGACATTCCATCCGCATTGCCATGAGCTTTCCCTGGACGGTATTGCAGGTCGAGATTGAATGGAGCCAACCGATTCACCCATCGTGCTAATTGTCCATCTGGATTATGGAAATTGCGTAGCCATGTGAGTGAGGCATGGTCAGTGCGCACAATTATTCGCTCTCCACTGTCCAGTCCATAGGAAGCAAAATGTTCTAGAGCTTTTATGAGGCTTAGCAGTTCTCTCCTAGTCACACAGTAGTTCCGCTCTGCTTTCTGTAAACACTTGGAGTAATAGGCCACAACTTTTTCCACTCCATCCTGCTCTTGTGACAAAACTGAGCCAATGGCATATCCACTTGCATCCACATCCAATATGTACTGGGCTTCAGGCTGAGGGTGAGCAAGTATTGGTGGGTTTGTCAGGGCTTGTTTCACTGCTGTAAAAGCTGCTTGGTGCTCATCTGTCCACTTGAACTCTTTAGACGCGTCCTGGGCTTTGTACAATGGTCCTGCCAAATTAGCATAGTCCTTTATGAAGGCACGATAATATGAGCAGAAACTAACAAATGATTGTACCTGAGTTGTCGAAGTTGGGACAGGCCAGTCAATGACAGCTTGGATCTTCGCAGGATTAGGAGAAACCCCCTCATTTGAAATTACATGGCCCAAGTATTCAACTTCCGTTTTAAAAAAACTACACTTTCTTGGATTAAGCTTGATCCCTGCTTGCCGCACCACATTCAGCACTTCCTCTAAGTCCTTCAAGTGCTGATCAAAAGTGGGTGATTGGATAAGAACGTCATCCAAATAAACTTTGACCTTTCCTGTCCTTATCTGAGCTCTGAACAGACTTGTAACAGCACGCTGAAATGTGGCTGGCGCATTACAGAGGCCAAAGGGCATTACACGGAATTGCCATAGGCCCTGCGGGGTACAGAACGCCGTTATTTCCTTAGCCTCGTTGGTGAGTGGTACCTGCCAGTAACCATTCTGCAAGTCAAGAGAAGAAAACCATTGACTGCCCGCCAATGACCCCACTATTTCATCAATTTTTGGCAATGGGTATGAATCTTTTTTGGTGATATCATTTAATCGTCTGTAGTCAATGCAGAAACGTGTAGATCCATCTTTCTTCTTCACTAACACAATTGGGCTGGCCCATGCACTTGATGATGGCTCTATAACTCCCATTTCTTCCATTTGGGTTACCATGTCGTCAACCTCGCCCAAATGGTGTGGAGGAAGTCTCCGAGGTGCTTGCTTAATGGGTGAATGATCCCCAACATCTATGCTATGAGTCACACCAGCAAAATAACCCATAACTTTTTATTAGCAGCAAATACATCTGAACAGTTAATTAAAATATTGGTTGCATGTTTGACCTGATTTTCTGGGACACGCTGACTGATTTCCTCCAGTACGTGTGTTAAGCAAGAAGTATCTTCAATCATCTGTAGCAGTTCTTGGCCCTCAAATTCATCCTCTGAGTGTACTTCAAGACCTCCTTTGTTCACATCTTTGACCACCTGCAGAGTTCCCTGGCTTGCATCAATGAGGTAGCGGTGTTTCTTGAGAAAATCCATCCCTAGGACACAGTCGTCTATGATCTTTGCAACAAGGACACGATGGACATACTGATCTATAGAACCCAATTGGATTTTCACTGTTGCCACGCAAACTACAGCCAATTTCTCTCCTGACGCAGTCCTTAACTCACCCTCATGAGGTCTACAGGCATGGTTTGCCAAGTTCAGAAGTCCATCCCGTATCACTGTGGTTGTAGCTCCAGTATCTACAAGCAATGTACAGGGTAAATCATTAATGAAACCTTGTACTCGAATGGATGGCTCATTACCAAGCTGGTTCATTGATCTTGGAGAGGGCAATGGTTCAGTCACTGTCGCCGTGCGCCCCATCACTGCGACTTGTGCCCGTTTCCCGGTCTCACTCGTGTTGGGCAATCTCGAGCCAAATGTCCAGGCGCATCACATCTCAAACAGATGGTTATTCGTGTTGGGCAGTCCCGTACCCCATGGCCTTGACCATCACACCTATAGCAGACCAAACTTTCCCTTATAGCAGGCATTCCCCTTTCTTGTTCCACATCATTATTGTTTGCTATAGGACGTCGCATTTGTATCATCTGCCGTGGTTGCTGCTGTTCCAACTGCCTGAATTGTCTGGGTTGTTGTGGTACTACACGCGCCCGGGTTAATGAGACATCCGCCCTAATTGCTAAATCCACAGCTGCTCTCAAAGTGAGGGGTGCTCCAAAAATAACCATCTCCCGCACTCGTTCATTACGTAGTCCATCTTGGAACTGGCCCAGTGCAGCAATTCCAATGGCCTCTGCTCCAGCCCTTGGGTATGCTTTGCGAGCTAACACTTTCACAGCACGAGCGAAATCAGGAAAATCTTCCTGAGCGCCCTGAACTCTTCCACGCAGCTGCATCTCATATACCTGCGCTCGGTTACCATCGCCAAATTCCATCTCTAAATATTCCACCAGTTCCCCATAATCCCTACCTGAAAATTCTTCAAGCACACACTGCGCAGACCCTCGAAGAGATGCGGCCAAAGCAAGCCCTGCAGCCCTATCATCCCAGTTGTTTGCCTGTGTCACAGCGTCAAAATGCATCTTGTAGTCGGCCCATGACTTTGAACCATCATACAAATCAGGCTTAAAGCCTGTTTTCACCAGACTGGTCTGCTGTGAACGATCGTGAGAGGCGTAGCTTCCTGGAATGACTGGAGGTGTCCAACCCAATTCCTTCAAAACCATTACCACTTGCCGTGTCAGCTCTCCCACTGCATGTTCAGAAGGTTGCTCTGGACCTTTCAGGGGTTCATCGATTGGTAGAAAAGGATCAGTAGGAGGATTTGGTTGCAGTGGAGTCTCAGCATCAATGGCAGGAAGAATCAATGGCTCGTTGTTTGCTATAGAAGGGGTAGGAAACAATGGCCCAACAGTTGTCTCACCTGGTTGAAATAAAACTTCAGCAACTTCTGATTGACCGGGTTGAGGTATGCGTGGTACATTGCGCCCACTTCGTAGCTGTATTGCTTCCTCCTGTTCAAATTGACCATTGTTCGGGTCCATGGTTCGTACGATCCCACTTCTGACACCACTGTTACGTTTAGCAAAGTGGCAATCAGAAATAGGTTTGAGAAAGAAGATATATTTATCGCCCCAAAAAAATACTACTTCGCGCTCGGAATTACACAACACAAAAGCTTCTTAATTTTTCAGAATCACAACCAAATCAACACCTGTTGCCAACGAACACAAACATCAATCTAATTGAAGTCGCCTA
>CM019175.2:15586507-15686708 GCA_009739505.2 Apolygus lucorum
ATATGGATAGTTTATCTGTTATGACCCACATATCATCAATAATTAGTTCCTAACCCTAGGGAACGTGCGCTCATTTCCAAACACGGGGGCGCGCGCTGTATCTAGGAGATAAAACATGAGAATTAGGGCTTTAATAATGTACTCATCCACCAAAATAGGATTCCTTGAATAAATCAAATATATTTTTCGAAATAGAATAGTTCCAGTCTTTTGTGAATTACCAATTTTCTGAAACAAAAACATGAAAAGTAGTCATAAGAACTTTATGGAACTCAGGAACATGCGGTATCTCTGAGATAAATAACGGATTTCAGTACACGAATGCACGTTTTACTCATAGTTATGCACAAGCAAATGACCACAGGACCACAAACATATGCAAAGAAAAAGCAATATATGCAGAAAATGCAAAATACAATGCAAAGAAACGAGAGAAAACTCAAATTTGAATTTCTAACCTGGGGACGCGCGCCGTATCCAGGAGATAAAAACGGATGTCCGGACCCTCGTCGTGAACGGGGAGCAGTGACGGGATAACTGAATTGTAACAGATGGTTGATGATGTAGCTACAAAAACCCACAGCTTTCCTGCCCTTCCCTTTCCAAGTGCAATTCACGAAAAAGTTACTCTCTCGTATCTGCAAGATACCGTGTGTACGCGCCGAATAGCGCTGTTGTGTATATTTAAAATTGACCGGGACAGGTACCCCCATACGAATATCACTGGTGTGTGACATCACAACTCGTCCTCATTTATTTTCAGTCGTCGGCGAGATGTTGACCTGTTAAGTTTGTACCCCACTGTTTTTCCATTGTACCTGCAGACAATTAATTATAGCGTCATCAAGTAGCTACCTTCTTTGTTTTATTGCACTGGCTACACCCTCAAGCTCCAACAAAATGGTCCAGTCGAGCCAAATCGGATATTTTGGCCCAGTGCAAAGTGAAAACGTTCGTGAGCCCGTTGGAATCCTTCGTTTGAACACCCTGTCTCCAATGGCCACCGTCGTCTAAGCCAGTGCAACTATAGGTCGTGCACAAGAATATTGCCTTCTGACCCTGCACTCTGACGGAGAAAGTGGAACTAATTTTTAACACGAAATTCCTTTTTTTTTTTGTTTTTACCCTGTCCACTGGCAGCACTGTCTCCCTGTAATCGTTTTAGCGGATTTTTGTAGAAAATCAGTTTGTCATTAAATTGAATATTGTTCGAACCAAAAGCAACCGAAAAACGTAATTTTTTTTCTTCGTTATAAAAAAAATGATAGGTACTGTGATAAAAGCCATACGTCCAAATTTACTTACTTTTTACCTTTGTACGATTATCAAAGTTGTTCAATATTCTGCCTTTGAAAATATTTTGAAGGTAGGTAGGAATAAAATGAAAGATTGGAAACAAATGTTATTTTATTATTTACTTAAGTAGGTACAAGTTACAATATTTTTCAACTTAAATAATTAATCAGAAAAATCTGAGTCTTCCTCGGAACTGCTATCGCTGTCAAAAGTCCCCCCAACGTTAATGATGAAACTATCGATCTCCGATTCGACTAAATGATCTTTTTGACGGTAGTCTGCCTCACATTTTTTCACATGTCCACAAACATTTACCCACTTTTCTTTCGAATACTCGGAGAAAAGTTTTTTCAGGTATACTTCTTTTTGGCCCAGTGGAGTGCCAACTGATTCCCACGCGAGTTTTCCCTTGATATCACCCCACACCAGTTCGATTGGGTTCAAATCGGGATGGTATGGGGGGAGGTGGAGGGTATGATGGCCTGCGTCTCTAATAATTTCGTCGACCTTGAAAGTCTGTCCGACAGACGAATTTTTTACCAGAAGTAGGAGCTCGGCTTTGGTAAATTGTTCGTTGAATTGCACATTATTCCTTCTCAACCACGAAACGACATCTGCCTTCAGAGTAGAACTGTTGGGTCTTTTGTTTGTCTGCACACAATGGTATTTCGCGTTGTACATCACCACGACCGAATCCGCTGGTAAATTCGGGAGGAACTTTTGCGTGAGCCACTTGGAGAAATTTTCAAAATTCATTGATGAATGATAGTCTCCAGATCTTGATGACGCCTTGAAGATGAGCAATGCGTTTGGTACGAACCCTTTTTCACCACCGCCGTGAACGATGATCAATCGGTCACCCTTCCAATTTGTTGAAGGGCTCCCAACTTCTCATTGGATTGCCAACAGGTCGAGACGCCGAGTGACGCTTGAACGTAGGTTTCGTCGAGGTAAACAATGTTTTTCCCTTCAATGCGGTAGGTATTGATCGTTCGTAGGTACCTCGCTCGCCAAGCTGCAATTTCAGGTCGTTCGATCAAAACTTTTCGGTTGGATTGACATTTCTTCCATTTGAAACCGCTAGTGGCCAGTCGTTTCCGAAGGTAACTCCTACTACAGTCGAGAACTTCATCACTCGCCAGCGCTGCGCAAAGTGTTTTTAAAGTAGGGCACTCTTTCCGAACAGTGTAAAATTCACGTATTTTGTTTTGTATTGCTGCATCGGTGAATTCATCAGCAGCGATGACCTTCTTGTGCGGTTTGGACTTGGTTGGCGTAACAAACAAAGGTCCCGTGCAATCTGATGCAGTTTGGTTTCCAGCTTCCTTCATGATGTAGCCGACGGTTCTAGCCGAAACGCCTGTCGCTTCACTAGTGACTTCGCAGACGTTGTATTTCGCGTTATCATCGTTCTTCTTCGTTGTGAAATACTGGAACACATTGTACACGATTTCTCGCGCCTGGCTTCTCAGAGCCTTGCCTCTTGCGATCGCAGGTTTGGGGTTTGACATTCCTGACGATAAAGGTTGACTGTCCATCGCGAGATTTATGCGACACACGGAAATTGACGGGTTTGTGGGATTGTGATGATACTCACAGTTAAAAAGAAAGGGTTATTACGACGATATAAGTAGGCTGGTGTAACGAGAAGAACAAGCAACCACGAAGCACAAACACGATGTAAACAAAACAGGGACGAAAATCTATTATCGATGTATAAAAATATCGATATTTGGCCTCCGATTATCAATGTTTTTTTTTCGATATAAAGTCTTCCGATATTTAGTGCATGTAATTTTTGTTGAATACGATTGTGTCCACGTCTACTATGGCTCAGTCCATGGTAATAAATGGGAAAGAAAGATTAACCTTCTTGGATTCATGTCCGTGCTATGAAGAAGGGGTGTCCGATACATCGATGTTACCGATTATCGATATTATGTCACCAATGTTGCCAACCTAAAACGCTATCGCCTGTCCTGACATGGCTGCCAATGTAACAGAGTAAAATTATCGTTCTCGCATCCCGCCAACAGGCTGCCATCCCTCTGCTTCTCCCATCCTCCGTCAGAGTGCAGGGTCGGAAGGCAATATTCTTGTGCACGACCTATAGTTGCGCGGTTGGGGACGGTGTGATGGCCGCTTCAGGCCGCTGGATCTCGAGAGGTTCCCCCTACCATTCGTGACGTCATCCACGGCCTTCCCGACCAATCAGGCTGCCATTCGGGTTCGGCTGAAGCTTTGCTGCTGAGGTCGTCATTTGCGGTGTGTTCCACCCCGAGCAGTCGTGGTTAAAGCATGACTTGGACGCCTCTGGTGGTGTTCGGCGTCCTTATGGTAGGGGGCGGACCACGCCCCCTGGAACTGGCCCAGATTACCCCTCCACAGTCCTTCGCCACAGGTGGCTCTGTGGGGGCGGCATCTTGGGGTTCAGGAAGGGGGGTTTCGATCTATCCCAACCACCTCACCTTGGTGTTATCAGTGAGCAGGGGCTCACACCACATGGAAGTGCATAGGCTCCCTACTTGGCAAGACTGCTATTTGAACCAGAGAGTTGGAGGAGTGGAGGCAATACTGGAGTTCTCAAGTGGTTTTCCATAAGCCACGCCCTCACTGCCTACTTTCGACCTCCCCTCCACCTATCAGGCTTCACAGGCGGGCTGGAGGCCAGTTCCATGCTTGGATGAGTGCTTCCAAGGTACATGGAGCACCCACACTCCCTCTTGGTGTTCCCCAATATCAAGAAGAAGAAGACGTTTCATTTTCATCTGCTTATCAGTTTTCGAAGTAGCCTGGTTTCTCGTTTTCTGTTTCTGTGACATGTTACTGTTTAGTGTTGCCTGTACACATTAATAACTGGAAATCTAAATTATAGAAAGAGGTGTCTTGGAAGTCATGGAGGACGGAATTGTGGTGAAAGAAGAGCCGATGAGTGAAGGAGATGAAGATCAGGTGATAGGAGGACTCGTGTTGATCAAACAGGAGGTTCTTTTACCTGCTAGCATTGCCGTTTTCATGATCATGAATGAAGTCAAAAAGTTGTGGTTTTACTTCAAATAAATTATAATTCACCTTAGAACCTGAACCTCTGAAACTGTAAATACAAAGTTGCATCTACCTACTCATATAAGTAAGCATCCACCTACTCATAAGTTAGGTATTACAAAATGCCAACTTATGTAATCAGTACAGAAGGTATACCCTGTAAACATACAGGGTTTAGGTATGTACAGTTCATTATTCTTTCAATATTCTATATTAAATGGTATTATAGTATATTGAATGTTATTACGATGAATATAGTTGCCCACCTAGCTGACTAGGTTGATTTTATGGAAACGTTAAAGAATGTGATGGACGGTGCTTGACATTTTTGCTTAGATTTCGTTCTTGGCTTGGCAGCCTTCCGACCTTTAACGCTTACTAATTCGGTTAATTTTCTTCTTTCCTTGTTTCTACTCATCATTTCAAAGTGCGTGGGTGGGTGGGTTGAAATGCATGGTAGTTACAATGGGCTGTTGGTACCATAGAGGTAGATTGGAGGCCCCTGTTACGACCTATTGTATTTCAAAATCAATCTTCTTATGTTTTAACACAGAATTAAAGGGTACCTCCAATTTTTCGGTCATGGTGAGAGGGGGGTGGACTTTCACTTTCATTTCCCGACCAAACCCCAACGTAGGCAGGTACCTATTGCTTTTATCCGTGTGACGTCATACAGAATGGATGTATCGATTCTTTGACTAATCGAACGGTTATTCGAATCTCGCTGAAAGGCGGCCATGTTGACTCCGTTGTAAACAAAGATTGTATGGACGGTTTGTCATTATGCCAATTTATGCAGTTATTAATTGCTCTTCTCGCCCCGGAAGCGGTATTTAATTTTTTGGTTTGCCAAGTGATTAGAAACAGTGTGGAAAGACAAGAGAACTTTCCGACAAAATAAGAATATCAGCCTTTTGGCGTCGCTGATTCCCAGCGTTCCTGACAACCATGTTTGATGAACTGACTGAATTCCCATCGTTGTAAACAAAGATATTTTCATTAGACATGCCGATTTGTGCGGTGTTTGGCTGCTCTTCCCATCACGGGAGCAGTATTTCGTTGTATGGTTTGCCAAAAGTCATTAGAAGCCAATGTGAAAAGACAAATGACCTATCAGAAAAAAGAAGAGCAAGGTGGCTCGCTCGAATCAATCGCAATTTGAGAGGGCGACAACTAATTTCCAAACAAATACTAGTTTGTTCTCGGCATTTCATCACCGGTAAGAATAAAAATACATCACATTTTAATGTGCTTACGTTACTTCAGTCATCAGTAGTTAGGGAGTAGTAATAGAATACCTACCCTCATTGGACGAGCTTCACGAAATGTTTTTGTTTGTGTCCAAGTGTTTTGATTTGTACGAAGTTCCCAGGAAGATAATTTCGAACCAATTTGCGTGATTGTTTAGGAGTTCAATTAGTAAATGATCCATGTAAATATGCACTTCATCTCCTGAATTTCAAAATTCATGTGCAGGGAGAGGAAGTAGGAAAGTGAGGAACGTGATGTTTTCGGAAAGATGTGTAGTTGCGTTGCCTCAACAAATTCACTGAGAGTTTTGGTATCAACTGGATTCTTCTATGATGAGTAGATCTTTTCCCATGATTTTTCAATGTTGTTGTGATTTTGTGAAGTTGATCTTTTCCCATGATTTTTCAATGATTGTTCAAAATCCCAAGTTTCATAACAATGTTGACTTAGCAATGGGCAGGGGATGCTATCATAACATTATTTTCATCAAACGACCGTTGTTGAATCTACTACCTGCCCGAAACATGGCATATATGGTTATTATTTCAATTAACCTAATAATTACTTACCTTTCCAAACACAACCACCTTGTCACCTGGGAGTACCTTGCATGAGACGGATTTCACATGCCCTGAAGTAACGAAATTGTGCGCATCCCAAGATTTGCAGCACTTCAGTTGCTTCAGGGATATGAAATCCGTCTTCAATACAAGATACTCCACAAGATCTTCGCGAGTTATGTCAGGAAAATCGTTGTCACACCCAACAACACTCTGCTCAAAGGGGTCTAAACCACCGCAGAGACGTATCTTATATTCATACCTTCTCAGGTCGTCACCTGAGAGTGAACACACATACTGGGTATGGAATTTCTTGTCAGACATCTAACCCACAAGGGAGACATAATAATAACGATTACATAATTGCTTTTAAAGAATATTATCGCCATCGTTCTGTTTACATACCAAGAAACTTGCTGGATAGGAGCGCAAATGGCGCCCCTTCACGACCAGCTGATCGGGTCAGAGAAGGTTATGTTTGATATCGAAAATAATCGATTATTGAGTCTCGAGGATATAACGAATAGGCCGTTTCCTCTCTATCTTCTACCTCTGTAGTTGGTACTTATAGGTTTGTTTGGACAGTCAGTCCAGAACCAGTTCGGGATCGAACTAGTCCGAGACGGAACTGACTGGGGAGGGGATGAGAACCGTTCGGAACTCCCTAGCTGTCCATACGCGTTTAGAACCAATTCAAAACTACAACTGACACCTGCCCGTCATGTCGTTTGACGCGACAGCTAAAGAAGAACAAGTCAACAAACATAGGTAACTTTATGCTGATTTCTCGTCTATATTGAATCAGGATAACACAGGATTTTTGCTTCCGAGTCTACCAAGGTAGCGGAAGCTTTGTTTTCACTTTTCAAGAACGAAAAAAAAGTTCTCCAAAATCAAAATTTTCACTCGCGTTTTGTGTTTTAGACCTTTCTGAACAATTTTGGTTCCGTGTCTGTCATGAATTCCTTGTAACGCGCATAACTATACGAAGTTATTGTCCGATTTCTAAGAAATTTTCAGGGATTGTGCGGGTTGGTGTGTAGACGGTCCCCTATGAAAATCATTATCCCCGGACTAGAGATGGGCGAAACGGTTACATTTGCGTATTAGGTTCCAACGTTACCGCTCTGGGTGGGTAACAGGTTCCAATAACCTGTTATTTATTAATAGGTTATCTCAGGGACCTTCTCAGAAGCTCATTCCAACATTCCATTCCAAGGTAACGTTTTTCCAATTTCTCCTCTTCGTTCCCTGCCTACGCTCGTTTGTTTATCATGTTATTCCGTTCCAAACTATTATTTCTTCTTTTCGTTTCTTACCTAAATTGAGTTTTCTAACAAATTATTCCTGACACCATTAAGTGTTAGCGTATTTTTTCACCTTTTTAAGAATTTAAAACCAAGCTATTGCTCTGACTCCACACATTTTGGAATCGTTTTTGTTATTTCAACGTAGAAATCTAAGAAGAAAGATAATAAATACAATAATAGTAATAATACAATATATATATAATTTATATTGTAGAATTTCTCATACGTCCGCATCATTCTAGACAATAACTCCCATTAAAAAATTATAAAAAATTGATTCTTTGCAGAAAAATTAAGACAAAAATTCAGATTTAGAAGAGTATAATAGTGTACTATACCTAGACTAGCACAACTATAGGTATAGCACCCATAAATAATATATACCATGCCTATAACAGTTTTTCAGTTCTCTTTTTTAACTTTATATAGTACCTAATAAAACGAATGTAATAATGTAGAACTTTTTACTACACAAAGGAAATTACACAAATAAATTAATATGTACCTAGGTAAATGAAACAATTTTAAAGCTTGATATTTGGAACAAAATTATTTTATTGAATTAACATAAAAATTATCATGTCAGGAAAAAAAGCGAAAACCATGAAGATGTATGAAGATTAAGGTACTTAGTTCACCACTCCTTCATTTGCATTTAAAAATAGAAGCTGCTGGACATGAGAAGGTGACAGTCTGTTTCTTCTTTCAGTGAGAGTATTCCCAGCTTTGGAAAAAATTCTCTCACAGGGTACTGAACTAGCCATGAAATTACACGTTTTCTTCATTAATTTCATAAGGTTTGGGTACGCATAAACGTGATGTTTCCACCATTCCAATGGGTTTTCCTTCCTCGGTAGATAATCGTCTTCACAGTAGCGATTCACTTCAACAATCGCCATGGAAGTGGGAGTAGCAGATGGTTTTTTAGCTGCCACTTCCATGTCCAAGTCTTGCCAGACAGATAGGGTGCTCGTACTCGATTCATTGGAGACAACTGGCGGACTGAATGACGAAGGAGCCGAATTCTCTGACAATGACTGCTTCGTCAATTCATCATTAATCAGTTTCGCCAGTGCTTCAATGCATTTTTTTTTCAATGTCTCCTTCAAGCCTGGCACTTTGAAGGGCAGCATCTTGAAACGAGGATCCAAAAACGTAGACATACCTAGACTGCTGCTGTACTCGATGTTTTTAAATCGCACTTGAATTCCTGTGTAGAGACATTTCAATACATTTTTTGAGTCGGGATTTAACTCAAGTTTTCCCAATTCCGTGCAAACTTTGGCCAAACCACTGGTAATGGGTATTACCATGCTTCCAGAAACATAATTTTCGACACTAATCTCTCTGGTGACTTGTTCAAAAGGTCTTAAAATTTCACAAAGCTGTCTACAGGTCTTCCACTCATTTTCCCGTAAAACTGGAATATCTTTGTTAATAATTGCCACCGTTGTCTTGACTGCTTCTTCGAGCTCAATGAATCTTTCAAGCATGTAAAATGTAGAGTTCCAACGCGTTGGTACGCTCTGTTTCAATTTCTTTGGCGTTGTAACTCCCGCTTGTTTTTGAGCAGCAATTAGTTTTCTGGTGCCTTCAGTACTCCTCTTGAAGTACGAAACAACAGTTTTTATTCTGTCAATCAAAGTGTCCACTCCGTGTAAGGCATCTTGCACAATAAGATTTAAAGTGTGGGCAAAGCACCCAAAATGCTTCCACTTTAGTTCTTCGGTTACTGCATTAACTACATTTTTGGCGTTATCGGTAACGACAGCAATGACTTTTCCAGTTAATTGAAATTCATCAACAACTCTTTTAAGCTCGCAGGCCAAAAATTGTGCTGTGTGTGAATTATTGGCCAATGAACATTCTAACAGAATTGACTTCATTTTAAAATCATGATCAATGAAGTGGGCAGTTACAGCTACATAGCTATCCGTGTTCCGAGATGTCCAACTATCAGTAGTGAGGCAAACGCTAGGCGCCTCATTGAGCATTTCCAAAACTTTTACCTTACACTGTTCATATTTCGCTGGAATATAAGAATTCGCAATCACTTTCCTTGAAGGTAGCTGATAGTTGGGTATAGCACCAGCAAACTTTCTAAATCCCTTGTCCTCAACAATTGAGAATGGTTGCAAATCAAACACAAACAAACCAAGGAGTAATTGATCAACTTTTTTTTGTTGGTTTTCTTTCATGCGATTCGTAGGTGGTAAAAAAGAAGTAAGAGTTTGTTGCATGGGACCTTGTCTTTTCGAACCGATGATTTCTACTGCTGTCTCATTTTGAATACCTACTATCTCGGGAGTTTTAAGCTGAGCAGAGGAAGTAGAGGGATACGTGTTAGAAGTACTAACAATCTGTGAACTTACTGGTGTACCCACCGTTGGATTGGCAGAAATCGAAAGATTCTCGTCGTTTTCCCTCTGACCTGCGTAAGAATGAGAATTGAGATATACCGTAGGATGTTTTCTCTCCAAGTGTTTCTTCAAATTGGTAACTGTTGATTTGTAGCACAATAGTTGCCCACATAGATCACATTTAGCAGTTTTTTCAAAACTGTTACTTACACTAAAATATGACCACAAATAACTAGTTGCTCGTTTCGGCATTTTGCTGGACGCACTTTCTTTAATACAACTGAGCAAGGAATGCGATATGTTTCGGACTGAGAACTGTTCTTAGTGAAGAAGGGTAAAGATTTCATTGAACCTAACACGGTACAAAATTGAACTTTGAGCATTGCAGGTACAAAGTTGAGTTGTCCCTTGGCAGATGGGAAAGGAAGGGATCGGACATCGATATTGATAGTATCGAAACATCGATAATATCGAAACATCGATAATATCGAAACATTGATGTCTTGCTCATACTTCATCGAATTTATTTGGAATTAGAAGAACACCTCCTACCTATCATTAATCATTCTGTGTAACAATATAATATTAACAAGAACAAAAGGAAAAATCTCTTTATGCTCGAAACAATAATAATTGAAATGGGGAAGGTTTAGGATATCGAAATAAAAAAAGAAGTGTATGAAAAAGCAGCAAAATTAAAAGTGATTGAAAAAATCATTATTGTGTTGTATATTCAGGAAAAAAATAATCACGTTAGAAAACAAATAATCACGTTAGTTTTCCCCTTGATTCTACGTGAGAAGTTGGAATATTTCCCGCTTGCGAAAAATATCGATGTTGCAAAGAAATATCGACATCGATATTTTCCATTCGATGTCCCATCTCTACAGAAAGGGGAAAGAAATGGGGAACGACATGGAAGAAGAAGTGTTACCATGGGGAACGATAACAGGAAACTCGGGACGAGTGCGCATTCTAGTTCGCCCTCCCTGTAGCCGTTACAGGCTAACGTTATTTGATAACAGGGTTATTTTGGTAATAGGTTCCAAGCGGAATGAATGAAACCCGGTAATAGGTTATTTTTAACTGTTACGTTAAATACCGCCCATCTCTACCCCGGACTGATAGAAGCGACTGCGCATGCGCAAACGTGAATTGCTTGTAACAGCCTTAACTTCCACACTTTCAATCCGATTTCAATGAAATTTTCGGGCATGTTACAGATTACTAGTTAGATGGTCCCCTATGAAAATAACCACCTTCGGACTGATAGTAGACACTATGCATGCGCAAACGTGAATTTCCTTGTAACGGCCATAACTTCCACATTTTGTACACGATTTCGATGATATTTTCAGGGATTATGTGGATTAGGTTGTAGATGGTCCCCTATGAAAATCATCACCTTCGGACTGATAGTAGCCACTGCGCATGCGCAAACGTAAAATTCCTTGTAACGGCCATAACTTCTACATTTTCCATCCGAATTCAATGAAATTTTCAGGGATGTTACAGAGTAGTGTTTAGATGGACCCCCATGAAAATCTTAGAGAATGGTTTTTCATTGAGGGATTTATTCATAGAGGGATGGTCCTCTTTGAAAATCTCAAATCCTATTCATTACGTTACTAGGCCTCAATAACTCAGAGGGTAGCGCATAGAACTGTCCCCCAGGGGTCGCAGGTTCGAATCCCAGCCGAGGCTAAGTATTTTTTTGATCTAATCACATACATCTACTCACTTAATTTTTCATCCGAATTTGATGAAATTTTCTTAGGTTGTCCAGATTAGATGTAGATGATCCCCCATGAGGGTAGTGAATGATACTTAGAGATTGTTGTTTTGAGATTAACTACTACCTATGCATCGGATCATCTATATAATCGGGTTATCTATATATCTATATATATCGGGTTTTTTTTTTCGCATTTACTTCGTTGCATTTTAATCATCTATCAAAAAAAGTATTTAAGGTTTGCTGTTGTTCTGATGTTGCGTAGGTGCCTACCTAAGCTTTTTTTTCCTGCGTTGTTTTACGAAATAAACTACCGCCAACAGAGCATTTTTGATTCTTTATGTTGCTCAAAATATGTAGGTAGTCTTGAATCCATTCATCACAATAAAATCGAAGGAAATTGGGTTCACAGGTGGGAATGGGACAACTCAGAGCAAATTGCTTAGTAGACATGAATTATAGCAAAAACAAGATGAAAACATCTGCTTTTTCATTGGTGGAATAAAAAAAAAACGTCTGCCAAGTGGGTGTGGCACATAGCTTCCTCGTATCCATAATCCGATTGTATAGATGATCCGATGCATAGTAGTTAATCTCAAAACACCAATCTCTAAGTACCTTTCACTACCCTCATAGGGGACCATCTACACGCTAATCTGGACAATCCTAGAAAATTTCATCAAATTCGGATGAAAAATTAATTGAGTAGATGTATGTGATTGGATCAAAAAAATTCTTAGCCTCTGCTGGGATCCGAACCCGCGACCCCTGGAGCTCAAATCAAGACTCTTTCCTCTGAGCTATTAAACTTGTCATGAATAAGATTTGAGATTCTCACAGGAGGCCATCCCTCTATGAATAAATCCCTCTATGAAGAACAATTCTCTATGATTTTCATAGGGGACCATCTAAACACTACTCTGTAATATCCCTGAAAATTTCATTGAAATCGGATGGAAAATGTAGAAGTTATGGCCGTTACAAGGAAATTCACGTTTGCGCATGCGCAGTGGCTACTATCAGTCCGAAGGTGGTGATTTTCATAGGTGCCTATCTAAATACTAATCTGTAACATCCCTGAAAATTTCATTGAAATCGGATTGAGATTGTGGAAGTTATGGCCGTTACAAGGAATTCACGTTTGCGCATGCGCAGTCTCTTCTATCAGTCCGGGGATGATGATTTTCATAGGGGACCATCTACAACCTGATCCACATAATCCCTGAAAATTTCATCGGAATCGAGTTGAAAATGTGGAAATTATGGCCGTTAGAAGGAAATTCACGTTTGCGCATGCGCAGTAGCTACTATCAATCCGAAGATGGTGATTTTCATAGGGGACCATTTAAATACTAATCTGTAACATCCCTGAAAATTTCATTGAAATCGGATAAAAAATGTAGAAGTTATGGCCGTTACAAGGAATTCACGTTTGCGCATGCGCAGTCGCTTGTATCAGTCCGAGGATGACGATTTTCATAGGGGACCGTCTACACACCAACCCGCACAATCCCTGAAAATTTCATCGAAATCGGACAATAACTTCGTATAGTTATGCGCGTTACAAGGAATTCATGACAGACAGACAGACACACAGACACACAGACAGACAGACACGGAACCAAAATTGTTCAGAAAGGTCTAAAACGCAAAACGCGAGTGAAAATTTTGATTTTGGAGAACTTTTTTTTTTCGTCCTTGAAAAGTGAAAACAAAGCTTCCGCTACCTTGGTAGACTCGGAAGCAAAAAATCAATCACAATTACAAGAAATGAGGTGTTGTGAACTTTCCAACGGGAACTATATATTGAACGGTAACTGTATTGTAAATTCAAATATACCATTATATTAATACAATTATGATAGTAATGTTCAAAAATAATATTTTCCAAAATTATTTATTTTTGTCTATTTTGTCTATTTTTTTGGAAATTTGAAACATTTTGGCAAAAACTCGAAATTTGTTCGAAACAATTACTCATGTTTTCGTCATAAAAAAGTTAAGAAATCTTTTAGAATGTTCCGAAATGGATTTCAGTGAGAAAACATTCTAAAAAGTCCATACTAAAAATTTTGAGTCTATTACAATAACTTAATTTTCCTTGATAATTCGCTCAAACTGTGTCACTTAGAATATTTTCAAAACTAGGATTCAAATACATTATTTTTGAGGTTATTGGAGGAAAATTTTATTTTTTGACCATATTACTATGATGTTTTTGCGGAAATAGCCAACATTTTCTGGAAGAAAATTTGAACATTGGCGCTCTGCACACAAATGGGATTTTTTTCTTGTTGGGATACTTCCTCTCAAGAGTGTACAATGGGGTATTTCAGTCAATTTTTTTTATTTTTTTTTTCCAAAAGAGTATGGCTCAGGAATAACGGTAATCGGGTCTGTTCGTCGAGAAAATGTTTTTAAAAAATCAGAGAAGCTAAGGAAAGTTGAAGATTTGAATGGTGTGACGTAGCTAGCCAATCGTGACGTAGCTAGCCAACTGTCTTTGAAAAAGTATCCATGCACGGAAACCCCTCTTGGATACTACAACATTCTACTCACACAGGCGCGCGGGGCTGTCCGCGGCGTAGTCCTTGCCTAGTGTGTGTGCATTTATAGCGGCCCGCCTTTTTCAAACGTGTGATCTCTTTAATTAATTTTTCTACCACATGTTATAGTATCATTGGGCTTAAAGTTGGAGTATTTAGGTTTTCAAGGGTGCTGAATCCAGATTTGAGGTCAAAAACCTGAATTTCCGACCCACCGAAATACCCCATTGCCAATCTCCAAATCGTTGTTCTAAACCAATAATAAACTTCCCATCTTTTTTCATTGTTACACAATTTCGTAATTATTACCTAATTTCATTGTTATTTTCATTTTTATTTCATTTTTATATCTCCTTTCATTGTTACAAAATTTCGTACTTATTACCTAATTTCATTTTTAATTATTTTCAGACTGTGAAAAAACGCCGTCAGATGCGGTTCTCTGTAGAGGACAACCTAGCGCTCCTTCGTCTGGTCCTCAGTGAAAACCCCTACCTGAGCCCCAAATCGTGGAGGTTCATAGTTGATGTTCTTTTGTCAGAGATAGACAAACCCCTGACACTAAAGAATGTCAGAGAGAGAGTCAATCTTCTTCTAGAACAATTCTCTTCCAAAGACGATACTGAAATTTTCACTTCGGGAGTGGAGCCGCCTCTACCAAGCGAGAGGGATCAGCTCCTAGAGCAGTAGGTCGATTCTCTAACTCGCTATGGGATAATAGCGACACCGAAGTGTCGTTATGATAACAATAACGATTAATAGCGACGATCGCGATTCTGCAGACGCGAAATAGCGACAACTGTCGCTCAGTCGTCGGTATTTCGGCCGAAAAGTGTCGTTACCATCTCGACGGCTCGAAACCCCCCGGTATGGATTACGACAACCGTCTTTATGGAAAAGTAGCTTAAAACGCTCTTTAATTCCTAACCTATTCGAAGTCACATTTCAGTTTCTGAGTTGCTGTGTGCATTTCCGTATTGTAGGTTATTCGTTTTGTTAATCAAATCATTTTGAGAATAAAATTTATACATTCGTACATAATTTATGGTGAATATTTTAAAAATAATATCCCACCGTCATAATGAGCAGTTTATTCGCCGTTTTAATTTGTGTTACTTGATTTTTTTCTACAATTTTATTAAACAAAAATCGTAGTATTTATATTATTTCAAGCTGTTAATTCGTATAGAAATTCATGATCATAGTAAAGGGAGTATTTTCAATGGAATTGAGTTTTTGACAAACTATCAACAGCATTTTTTATATCAACATTGAATGGTGATAAAAATAATTATACTGTCATTTTCGGAAATTGGTAGGTAAGTACGTAAAATTAAAATAGCTAGCTTATAAAATAGGTAGATCCTAGTTGAATTTTTCACTATTCTATAAAATGTGTGTCAGCATAAAAACTTCCTAAAATGAAGAAAACCCCTAAAATTGATAATTTGTGGCTAAAATAATTGTGATGATAATGCTCTTTTTTATACCAACTTACTTACCTGCTACCTATCACCTGAGAAAATATTTACCACGAATTTACGATTGTTTATATCCGTAATCGACATCGACGGTAGGAGAAAATATGACGTGGTTGATGATAATAATTATCATCAATTAAGTATTATAACAGTTATTGTAACATAAAATTGACTTAAAGAAATATGAATGGGAAGGTAGACAAATAAATTACGTCATGAATCTTACGTTTTATTGAATACAATGATATTATGTTCATTCAGTCTTATAATGTACATGAAACTTTAAAGACTAAAACAGCGATTCATACATTTTGAAGTGATATTAGGTTTTTATACCAGTGAGAGTAAAATAGATGTCTATTTTGTTCTGAAAAGACATCGGGAACTCCGAAATGTTCGTTAGTAGCGGGCAGGTACTTGTTTCCCGGAATCTGTAACATTAATGTATACCGCACACAATTAGGCAGTTAGCTATGGTCTTCTCACTCATAGTAGTTGAAAGTACCAATAAGTATGGATGTGTGAGTATGTATAAACGAATAACAATACGATTCATTACCTTGTAGTAAGATGGACAGGCAGTTGATTATTCGAAGCATCGTGGACGGACGAAATTCATACCAATGTGACTGATGAATTCGATTTATGAAAAGGAATTTTTTCCATTTATCATTATTCCATGATACGAAAGCACGAAGCACGAGAAAAATTCCGTTTTTACGCGTCATTCCTTTGTATATTCACCACGGCAAAAAAAATGATTCCGACATTTTGCAAACTGCAGTGATCTTCAACTACCCGTGATAACAATCACCTGATATCAATCCGTCTTCCCATTGGCTAAAAATCACGCGTTGCTACCTTTCGCTCGCTCTAGATCGAAATATTGTCGGATCACATAGCGACGTCGTTATTTTGAAATGCAACGACCAAACTTCGCTATGCCCGATAACAGAATTCCAATTTCGTTATCAACCTGTCGTTGCACGGGAGGGATACCGAATCCGACGCCATAACGTCAACCAAATAGCGAGTTACAGAATCGACCTACAGGTTAGGGACCTGAAACGATCCTTCGCTCCATCATCGTCCAGGGCTAAGGACTCTAAGGAAGCGAAGAGAGCAAGGAACGCTGCTGCTGTAGCGCATTTTAATAAAGTTCTCTCTTCAGAGGTGAGGAAGTAATAATTACATAAAATAGCATGTATTAGCTCTCACTATTAATAGTTGTTGACTATCTACCGAAACCAAAAAAAGGATTCATCACAATCACTTGTATAATAGTGTTAATTTATGACCTAGAAGCTTAACAACATTGAGAAAAGTAGTCCAATTTTTTGAATAACCAATTAAAATATTCAACATTTATAGTACCTACTAGTATCGGTATTGTAGTAACGACATTTTTACATCACTCCTATTAGACAACGAATTTTCAATTAGCTATTTGATTAGTTCAATCATTCAATTGATTCGCTCGATATGGATGATATTGAAATATTTAGAAGAATGTAATTCTAATGAATTATTCAGTATTTTGCTGTACCTAAAGAAACTTTAATAGTTTGGAGCATCGTTCCTCAGAAAATAGTATACCTACCTAATGACCTACCTAATGCATGACACTATTTTTTTATTACCAACACATCATTGAATATCTTCATGTAGCCTTAGAAAAAAATTGTGTAGTTGTTAACAGTTCATCATTCAACATTACTGATTTGAGTATATCGCGTAGAACAATGTGCGTTCAGTTAATTGTATTATTGTATACTAGAATGAAATACAATTTATTTATTTATTTATTTTATCGGCGCTACAGCCCAATGTGGGCTTTGGCCTCCCGTGCTATCTTATTCCAAGCTGGCCTATCAAGAGCTTTCGTCCTCCAATTGTCCACACCGATAATTCGGATGTCGTCCGTTACATCATCGATCCAGCTCTTCCTTGGTCTGCCGCGTCTTCGTGTTCCATGCACTTCTTCCTTGAAGACCTTCTTCGGCATCCTTCCTTCTTCCATCCGAGATAGATGACCTAGCCAGCGCAGCCTCTGGGACTTTATGAAGCGCACGATGTCTTCATGATTGATCAACTGATCGAGTTCATGGTTCCATCTAATCCTCCATCCCTCGCCGTCATAAACTGGCCCGAATATCTTCCTTAGGACCCTTCTTTCAAATACTCGGAGGGAGTTTTCGTCTGCCCTACTCGTCACCCAGGTTTCGGCTCCATAGCAGGCAATAGGACGTATCAGCGCTTTATACAATGAAAGTTTTGTTTTCCTGGTCAAGAGTTTGGACTTGAACATATTCGCCATACTGTAGTATGCTCTATTTGCTGCCATTATCCTACTTCTTATTTCGTGGCTAATCAAGTTCCCACTATTTATTAGGACACCTAGATACTTGAATTCGTCCACACCTTCAAAGTCATAGGTTCCGATTTTCAGGTTACGGGCTGCTTTGGGCGTCTTTGAAGGCGATATGACCAGGTACTTTGTTTTCTCTTCGTTGATACGTAGGCCCAGCTTTCTACTCTCTCGCTCCAACTCAACAAAAACTTCCTTTATGGATTGCTCTGTGCGGCCCAGAATTGCCAGGTCATCTGCATATCCCAGTATTTGGCTTGATCTTGACAAGAGGGACCCTCTACTCTCCACCTGCTTCACAGCTTTGTGGAGTGCCAAGTTGAAAAGGGTAGCAGAGAGCGCATCGCCTTGCCTTACGCCTCCTCTTACGTCAAAACCCTTACTTGTTGATTTTCCAACCTGCACTTTTGCTTGGGTGTTTCTCATTGTCATTTCAATTAGCTTAATTATTTTTACTGGGATATTGAATTCCGTCATCGCTTTGTACAGTTGGCTTCTGTCTACTTTGTCGAATGCTTGTCTAAAATCTATGAATAGTATGTGTACGTGCGTATTCCTGGCATGCAGTTTTTCTAGGAGGTTTCTCATCACAAAGATCTGGTCTGTTGTACCTCTTCCGGGCCGAAACCCGCTCTGGTATTCAGTTAAAAGATCTTCAGAGAATACTTGGAGCCTTCTTAATAGGATATTTGTAAGTATCTTGTACGCAGCATTTACCAATGTTATGCCTCGATAATTCTGGCATTGCGCTCTGTCACCTTTTTTGAATATTGGAATTACAAGTCCATCACTCCACTCATCTAGCATGACTTCTTGAATCCAAATGTGACATACGAGCCTATGAATTCTTCTATACAGCTCCTGTCCACCCATTTTGAAAAATTCAGATGGTAGGTTATCCTCACCAGGAGTGCGGTTGTTTTTCAGCATATGTATTGCCGTTACAATCTCATCATACGATGGAGGTTCAACATCGATTGGGTTACCAGACGATTGGGCACCCATTCCTATCTCTTCAGAAGCATCAGCCTCTTGCACTGTCGCTTCACAGTTGTACATTTCCGTGAAGTGTTGGGCCCATCGCTCGATTATCTGATTCTCCTCACCTAAGATAGTGCCACTTTTGTCTTTACACTGGTTCCCTTTCGGCTCGAAACCTTTCCGCATTCGTTTAACAGCTTGGAAAAACTTTCTGTCCTCCCTTTTTTCCTTCATGACTTCCATACCTTCGACCTTCTTCATCGCCCATTCCCGTTTTTTCTTTCGGCGTAGTTTTGTATCAATTCTACGGCTTGCATTGTACTTCTCTCTATTGCTTCTCGTGTCTTTTGCCGCGTAGAACAATGTGCGTTCAGTTAATTGTATTATTGTATACTAGAATGAAATACAATTTGAAGAGTTTAAAAACAACTTTTCAAGTTACCCGGGTATTTTCGCTAAGTATTTATTATTTTAAAAATTTGAGTTTGGTTGTATGAACCTTAATTTGATGATTTCTTTGATTATTTCAATCATACAGGTAGCAAGTGAAGCAAATGAAGTCGTGCTACACTCAGAGGAGGCGTTTGTCACGGAGGACACAGACGAGGTAGTACCCTTCGAAGGTGGATCCATCATGGATATTGAAGTAAACCAGGTAAAGCATGTGGTGTACCTCTTTCTCCGACTCAACGAATGTAGGAGCTTGCTCATTTGGTGTTGGAACCCCTCCTTTCCTCCAATTCTTCGAGATCTCCTATATCCAAATTTCACAATTCGTCCATTCACCCAATATTCACTTTACACAAAGCAATTCGTAACGTGTTGCATTAATCAAAATACTACCGATGCCTTTCATGGGGTTAATTTTCTGGCATAAAAACACGAGCAAGGTAATTTCGTTCTCCTACACGCTGATAAATCCATTAGTAAAGGAGCTCACAACTCGCTAAACTATACATTTTAGACATTTTCATGTCTTTGCTTTGGCACATGAACTGAAAAATTGTCACGAAAACTAAGCAAATCTTGCTCACGCGACCAATAAATAAATAAAATAGACTTACTGTGTTGCGTAAAGAACAATCAACTGTTTTCTTATTTTGATGCTTGGGTACATGAACCAACAACCTTACTTCACTACCTTGTTGTGTAGTGGTTTACATGAAAATGTCCCAATGTGTTGCAGACTCGTATTTTTTTTTTTTTTTTTTTTTTTTATAGAGGAGGAAACCGTTTATTGGTTGACAGCGGGAGAGGGATGTTTGTCTCACCGCCCTTTATGTGGGGGTCCGGCCGCTATAAGCAACTGGTTACCCACTAAAACCTCCTCTGTTCGTCTGGACTGCCCTGGGACTACAGTTGATGCATTACTTCGGGACAGCCCCTTTTTCAGCCAGGCTGTTGCTGGGCTTCCTCTTCGTGAGGCCTAATGTCTTTAGGCTCCTCCTTGGCTTCGATAGGGGATGGGGCGTTTATGATGTTAAGCCTTCCCAATCCCTATTTCTTTCCTTCTCTTTGAGAACTGCGATGACGTAGGTATTGATGGCATCCCAGTTCTCCTTTGTCTCCATCATCTTATTAACGATGGTCTCTGGCTGAAGTTCACCGACTTCGTCAATCAGGCTACTCCGCATTCTCTCCCATCTAGGACACTGGTCACTGCAGACTCGTATGCAAGCATTTAAAATTGAGTTTCTTCAAAAGACTACTTCCTTGAACATATACTTGAATGAGTATGTATACACTAGGTCCAACTTTACCGAAGCCTTTGTAGGTAATAGGTGATCAAAAATGTGATAGATATTTTGTATTGAACCGAAAAAATGGTTCATAACAATTTTTGGAAGACTAGAGTGAACTCCAAATGGTTCGATTTTGAAAACGTATCGAATCAACTCAACACTTGAGTGTTATGAGTGAGCCTTCTTAAATATATTCATTGGGAGTTTTTTTATATTTTATAAATTTATCAGTCCGGGGAGGAATCCATGAAATTATATGATTGGTCTCGATCTTTTTGTTATACGTATTTAAATCCGGTAGAAATACAAAAACTGGAGAGATTGTTTTGATGATTAACCCGATTTTCGACTGACTTCATCACCCAAAAATCAAAAGTGGGGGGGATATTTTAAATGCTTTATGTCATGAGAAACGATTTTTTTCTCAGACTGTACAAGAGCAACCGGCATCGGAGTCAACACTTCCTCTACCTACTACTCCTTGTCCGATCCCTAAGCCAGCCCCTTGCCCTGTCCCTTCCTCTTCAAGAACAATAACCAGAAGAAAAAGGTCCGATCTTAACAGGTAATGTAGCGCTATACAAATCAAATCTCTACTCTAAACCCCAGCTATATACACAAATATTACTCACTCTAGACGTTTCGAGTAGACGATTTTTCAATAGACTGATGAACAGAAGAGTGGCCATTGAAATGAGCACTGATTCAGAGTAAAAACTTCGATTAAAAAAAGTAAAATTAATGTGGTAACTCGGCCCTTCAAGCCTCGCCAGGGGGCATGCCCCGGATGATTACTACTTAGAGCCTTCGGCTGAAATTCAAGAAACATGGAACATGCTTTAGCCGTGTTTTGTTGCTTCCGAGTCTACCAAGGTAGCGGAAGCTTTGTTTTCACTTTTCAAGGACGAAAAAAAAATGTTCTCCAAAATCAAAATTTTCACTCGCGTTTTGCGTTTTAGACCTTTCTGCAGGGGCGTGGCGTCCATAAGGCCACTTTGGGTCTAGCCCCGGCAAAATTTCTCTCTCTGTAACCTAGATTTTTACCCCAAAGTTGAAAAAACTCCCTTCAAAAAGTGTTCTCCACAAAGTAGAAAAAAATCCCTAGCAGAAAGTTTTTTCCTCAAAACTCACTCATGAATCATGAGTCATGGAAGCATGGATCTTTTACAAGTAAAAATAATTCTACACTGACATGCAGTTATTATGTCAAACATCCATGGTAAAACCCGAGGCCATGGAGCTAGCTTCAATGCCTACTACTAGGTCCATGCCCAAGGCAGCCTCCATGGCCTGCTAGGAGAGAGAAGAAGATGTAAGATGGAATCGATAGGTATCCAACAATCGATTTGTATCAAACAATCGATTCTCCACTCCCGAATTCCCAAGATCTGGGGCTAGACCCCGGCGTCGTCATGCCAACGTGTTGTTTATTTTTAGTTTTTCTCCTTCTGCACATGAGCAGTAGTGTTATTTTAGTTTATCCCCTCCCTTTCTCGGCCCCTGCCCTGGAAGACAAGATCGATTTTTTATTCTTTCTGATGATGACTTGTTTTGATTCAACTAGATGGATGGATACTCTGTTCAGGTTGCCACAAAAGTTCCATGTATAACAATGGACTCCTCATAGGATGTAAACGCATGGAGTACTTCAGATATCAGTTATAGATGGAATTGAAAATTTAATGGATACTCCCCACTTTTAAAGATTTTCACAGTAGGTTTGTTCCAGCAAGGCGACCGTGGTCGACCGCAGTCGACCGGCGCATGCGCATTACCACTAACCACTGTTCCAGCACGACAATCTGCCCAACTTTGCGGTTGAACCACTGTTCCAGCAACTCGACCGCGGTCGACCCAAACCCGACCGCTTTGAGGAGTGCGGTCGGGAGCGGTCAAGATTGGAAACCTCACACTAAAGAAACCTCTACCTTAACCTTCTCATTTCAAAACGAACTCCGCAGTGGAAGGATCTCCCAACATGGACCTAGAATCCCAGATGTGTTAAGTAATGGATTTTTTCACCCTCCTGTTGGAAGAACTTTTTTCAGAAACGTGTGAAGATTCAACCCAATATCCTCAAATTTCTCGCTCTCACAAAGGAAACCTTGAAATCTGTTTACGCCCTCGTGAAGATAAATTTGCATTGAAATTGTGACTTTTCTATAACATCATACCTATACAGGGTGTCTACCATTTGGATGGACCAAACTTCAAGGATCGATTGTACAAGTAATTTGCTGCGAAAAATGTCTCCCGGCAATTTTTTCTTAACTCACTCAAAATGCCTTTTTTTCAATTCGAAGTTTTTTTTCGCGTTTTCGACTTTACGTCATTAAAATTGCCATAATTCCTGTTATTTGCCAAATAAATTCAAATTTAAGGATATCGTTGGGAAGAGCGTTAAATTTCTAAGCTACCTAGTGTAAAACCGAAATCTTTTAGCAATAAACCATCTCTAAAAAATCAAGTCAAAAAGCAAACTTCAATTTTTTTCGAAATATGACTCTTTTTAAATTGAAGTTTTCACTTTGAACGCCTGTCCATTTCGATGGGCGCTCTTCAGAAAAAATATGCTTAAATTGTCAGCTTTCCAACGGTATATCAAGTTTTCTTTTTTAAATTCAAATTGGAAGAGTAAATCAAGTTTGAATGCAAGAAAACGTATTTTACAAAAAATCGCGGTGTATGGTCACTCTCGATCTCATGATGACTTGACGAGTTTAGTATCATTTCCTATGTAATTTTTCACGCTGAATCCAATGGTGATACTTCCGAATAATTCTAGTGCTAGAAAGTGGATTTTTCGAAGAAAACCTTCGTTTTTCGTACATAAAATACCAACGCATTATTCGTAGATCTGGCAGTGAGGATGAAGTAAAACCTTTCTATTCAATAAAAACATCAATCAGCTAGAAATTTGATGTTTTTATTGAGTAGAAAGGTGTTACTCTTCTACTTTGCTTGCTTTGGATCTGTACAATATTTTTTGCCATCCTCATCAAAGAAACAGTTTTTAGGAATTTTAAATGATTACAGCAATGAGAAAAGGTATTTTATTCATTATGCATCCTATGCGAAGGTAAGCAGGTATGGAAACCTGAAGTCACACATACTCAGAAGTAACGCGATTTTCGACCAACTAGCTGTTGAGTGTTCCAGCAGTGGTTGAACCACGGTGATTGTCACACAACCGCGATCTATAAGGCTGTGGTTTTTGGGCTAACCGCGGTCGACCGCGGTTGGCTCTGCTGGAACAAACCTCTTATAAGCAACATTTTTCTGAAACATAGTTGGTGTACGTTGAGGAAGCTAATATACTTCACTGAGTTCTTATTGTACTGAAATTTGCACCTCATGACGGTCACACTGAGTGAATTAGATCGTGTGGCTTGGTTCTCTTAACCCTTTAGCGTTCCTTGGTACAACTGTTGTACCAAGCTAGAAGTAGCTTGAATTCTGGCGCGTTTTTCGTTCCATTCCTTCTCAATAGGGTGCAGCATCATGGAAAAAAATGGTAGAATGTCTTAGCTCCGCCTAGATGTCGAGCTATTGCAAAAGTGGGTGTTTTGCGGTACAACTGTTGTACCAAGGGACGCGAACGACACAGTTTTTTTGCTGTTGTTTTTTATTCAAACCAAAACATTACGCAGTGACATCCACATGGATGAATTTCGTCTTCTATTCGAGGAACGTAATTTTTCTATAGCTATTCAAGTATCCATAATGAAAGCATAACACTGGAATCGTGTACTCGCAACGATGTTATTGAAGTTTTTCGGGGCGGGCGCCCCATGGATTTCTCACTGGAGATTGGACGCGTCGCATGCCTACGCAACAAGTCCTATTGAAATGTTGTTTGCTGTTGAATTTGTCATCTGTTTTATATTGATTGAAAGTAATATCATCCAGAATAAACTCAAATTACGATCGTTCCCTGATTACCTTTTACTGGTACAAATGTTGTACCAAGGAACATTATGGCCTAAAAGTGCACCTGGTGGTCCTTGGTACACATGCTGTACCATGCCATTTTATGGCGCGTGAACCATTTTTTTTCGCAAAAAAGGCTGAAATATTGTTAATAGATCCATAAAGACCCGACTAGATCAGAAAAAAAAATTTTCCCATGACGCCCGAGTTTTGCCCGCTAAAGGGTTAACCCATTTCAGGTCACTGATGCGTTTTCGCATCAATTTTATTTAAATATTAACCCATTCAGTGCGGGTGTGGTAATATTACTACAGCTGGGGTTTCGCGCCGTGCGGGTGTGGTAATATTACCACGCTGCTCTCTTCAGACCCTGAACCCTTATCATCGCTCCGTAGAGGGGGGTACCGCGTTTCTTTGTCCCGTACGGTGGTTTTTACCTTCAGTATGAATCATGCAGCAGTTCTGAACACTTCGTTGGCGGATAGAGTGTTTTTGAGCCAGGAAAATGGAGGAAGATGGAGAAGTAATGCTGATGTGCAATAATGTGTACAATGTTTACCATTATGTGGTGTATTATATTCATCATTACAGAAATAAATAATATCTGGTATGAAGTGTCCAACTGCGTTCGTGTACTCACTCATTTTGATTTTCAATTTTCGCCTCTATTTGGCCGGAATGCTAACCCGCAACACTTCGCTCTGCTGTTAGCATTCCGGCCAAACCTGACGTGCGGGTGTGGTAATATTACCACGTGCGCCAAAAATGGTTCAAATGAACTGATATTGACTGTTTTTATCCATAACCACCATTATAACAATTTTTAAAAAGTGCTATGCGACGTGTCACAAAAACTCAACTTCAGGATGGGAGGTTGTTCCTCCTTTTGAGACCCGCGCTGAATGGGTTAAAAGTAGAGGAAAATCTTCGTAGAAGAATTTTTTCTCATTCTATACTCGTCAAAAAAAAGTTCTTCGACATTCGAGAGCTCGATGCGATTTTCGAATTTTTTTGTTTTTTTGAAAAGGAGGCCTTTTGGCCGAAAGCATGATTCTTGATTGAGCGAACATCGATTTGGAAGACGGAGACCTCTGAAATCCTATTAAAATGTAAAATTCATAAAATTTGGAGTATTTTCGCTATCAATTGGTGAGCAAGTTATGCCTTATTTCGGCCGCCATCTTGTAAAAGAGTTCATCCTCCTCCTCTCACTTCTCTGTTATTTCCACCACTGAATCGAAATGGGTTAAGTCTTGTAACCCCATTTATCACTATGGGAACCCTCACAGGGAGCAGAAGAATCTCTGTCAGAAACTAAGATAGAATCTAATAAAGAAACTTCAAGGACTATGTTTATGATTATTGTATGCGGATCCAACTTACCTTAGCTGAATGTAAGTACCCTGGATATGTAGAGCTGCCACCACCTACTTATGAAGTAGGAACTAGTTATGAACTAGTTGAAGTTAAGTTGAATAATAAAATGAAGTTAAGTTGAATAATAAAATGAAGTTAAGTTGAATAATAAAATGAAGTTAAGTTACTGCAAGTGAAGTTACGTTAATTAGGTAGTATGCAAAAGAGAGTGAATTTACTGTAAGCAACTATTGAATGACTTTACTTTAGTGTTGTACCTGGTCAAGGGAGAAGTCAGAAAAATGTGTAAGTACTTCCGTACATGAAATATATTTAAAATAAACAAGGTTATACCAATGAGTACTTGTATAGCAATTGTCCTACTATTCTCATGACTACTCTGGTAACTTAGTAAGGTTTGTCGACTTAGAGAAGTTAGTGGTGGGCACTGATGGTGGACACCGAAGGTGGACGCCAATGTGGACGCCACGTGTTTTATCAGAACTATGCACAAAATACAACTTAATATTTGAATCTTTTACAAAGAAATATGAAACTTATTAATTAGGAAAATGGCTTATCAGTCTCTGAGCTATTGGCAGGTTCCTACCCGCCTGTACGCCTACTACGGGGAAGTTTATCTCTATATACACTTGAAGCGAAATATTATATGTTATGGTGGGCTCCTCCTCCCGAAGCTGACCTTCCTCTTTGTCGGAAGACACGGTATTTGCAAAGGAACAACACTTCCGAATTGTAAACTAATTTTATTACCTGAAGAAACTGTACTATTTCAGAAACGGAACTCGAGTTAGCGATACTCCCCCTCGGACAGCATTTACTACAAATTTGATATCAAAATGATCACATGACACCTCAAAGGTTCACACTCAAGCGAGATACAACGATAACTGTTCGTACAGCACTAAAGGAGGGCTTAACAGGTGCCCCCTCTCTTCTCTCAATAGTTTCAAAACCTGTCACGAGGGGATTTGCGAGCAGCTTTTGGCGACACTACTGTGTTTCTCAAGATTCAAATAATAAAGATTGTTTAAAATAACAATGTCAGTGAATCTGATGATAATGCAAGTAAAATGGTAAATGTTCAATCGGGTTCAATCCGGGTTTGAGTCTTCGTTTTCATCAATCCATCACACGGCGATCCTGACGTTGCTTCCGTCCTCGGGAGCTCAGTTCACCTAGGGGACCAGACACAGCCCATTAGTGAAGAGAATATCAGCCTACTCCCGTCTCCATAAGTGAAGGGTGTTCCCTTCAGGCAAACAATTCAAAATAACAGCAAAGAACTGACTAGTAAATTAATGTACATGCACAGTGGAGGTTGGAGGCACGAGGAAAATTTCAATGAACAAACAATTCCAAGTAACAAACAAATTGTGCAAGGAGGTACAGGAATTATCCTTTGATCAATATATTCGAGCCAGGTGAATCCAGTCGTTAGGAATCATTAAAAGCAACTCGTTCAAAAGGAACTCATTCAAAAGAACTGCTTGGGAAGGTTGTCTATCTCACTTGGGCTTGACAGTCACACTATCAGAAAAGTAATGACTGTAAGACGTAGACCACGTAAAGGGAAGGACATAGAACAAGGGTCCAACTATGACGCAGCCAACGTAAGGGTGCCAAGCAAGGTAGACTCCAGCCCACATACCTACCAAAATTAGACTCATACTTGACTGAGAAAATGATTATGATGATCACTGAGAAGACTTGGGGATCCAAAGTCAACATAGGTGGAATAATCCACATTCAACAAAATAACAAGACTGGGCGAATCCACAGTCACCTTGGAAGAGCAGTGGGTAGTCCACTATGAACAAAAACAGTCAAGAAAGTCAAAATTACTTCGATAAATCCCTGCTATCATCAGGGATAGTGCTAGAGCCATCAAAATTAGGAGCCTTGCGCAACTGTTCGTGAGGGTATTTCAAGTACTTCCTTGATCCTCCAGAAACATTATGCAATAAGTAGCGGTCATTTGGTAAAACTTTAACAATTTAATATGGTCCTCGATAAGCGTTATCCAATATGATTAGATTCCTCGCCTCCATCTGTGCAAAAACCAAATCGTTTTCATGAAACCTCACAACTTCAAGTTTTCCGCTGTCAAATCGACTTATTCGACTTATGCATCAATCGAGTAGCAGTATCTCGAAATTCATGTGTGCTAGTGAATACAGTGCTTCTAAGGTTTTTTTTTTCATATCCAAAATGGAAAAAGAGATCCGTGTACATTGTTGACAACAGCATAACGTAGTGAGTGTTGTACAATGTGAAGATATCTTGTGCGTGTATGTCTCTGTACTTTCCTACACAAAACTCTTCCATGAATTTCATAAGTGTTTTGAATATCAGGATCAATATACGATGTTTTCCATGAGGTCTTAGTTTTTGGTGTTGCTGCTCTATGAGGGTATTGATTAACAAAGAATTTGCATTTGGATTTTCAATAATTGGTTCCGAAGTTACAGTACTATCATTATTGTCATCAATGGGTTTTCAAACCTTGCAAAAAGGACCACCTTCTTTGGACTCGTGGTATTAGTTCTTGTTTATTCTGTGTTGCACGAAGCGAAGCACAGTCAGTTACTACAATGAATTGGTAGCTTTGTAAATAGTTATGAGAATGAATTGCGGCATAAACCACAACAAGGGTCTTCAGCTCTTAAGAGTGGTAACGTGATTCTGATAGAGTGGTTCTTTTGCTATTGTCAGACGCACATGCTGACAAAGTTTCGTATGGGACAAATCTCTAAAGATTATCTGGACCCAAGAGGATCGCCAGGTCAGTAGTCATACGTCTTTAAACTTCAGCTTACCCAATCCCCGGCTAGGATAGTTAGGAAACTTAGCGCCTAGGCAGGACATTTACTGGCAGGATTTACTGCAAATAATTCTGATTCGCAAGTAGGCGCAAAAATAAGTCAGGCCTAACCACTGAAACAGCGGAGGAGACAACACTAACAGCTGTAGTATGCAACAGGTCTTGGCTTTTCATTAATGATGTTAATCAGTATTGATCCAAAACCTAAAGAACTTTCATCAATATGCAATTCAATTGGGTAAGAAGGGTTGAAAATGGTTAACATTGGCTCTGCGGTTAGGAGGCCAATAAAATGTTGTCTAATCCTTTTCATGATCTTCCATCCTTTGTTGTCATCAATTGGAACAAAGGGGTTGCTAACTGTGCAAAATTATGCACAAATTGTCTAAAATTTGAAGCTAGACCAGGAAATTGGCGAAGTGTACAAAGAGTTGTGGGAGGTCGCAATTTTGTGAGAGCTTCAACTTTAGTTTTATTGGGTCGCAACTCTCCGTTCTCTATCTCATAACCTACATATTTGATTTTAGTCACAACAAATGAGCATTTAGAGAAATTGGATGAGAAACCAGCAGCTGTTAATATTCCCAGAACACAATCTAAGCGTTCTAATGCCTCACTCGGAGTGCTAGCAGAAATCAACATAATTATCGTACATGTAGCATGTGACATAATCATGTGCTAAGACTCCTAAAGCTTTCATGAAAGCTCGTTGATAGACACTTGGTCCGTTACGTACCCCAAAAGGTAAAACCAAAAATTCCCACTGTCCATCTGGTGTTATAAAAGACAGTTTTTCAATGGAGTCTTCCTGAACAGGAATTTAATAAAATCCACAGGCAGCATCCAAGATGTTGAAATACTTAGCTCCACTAAATCGAGCAATTTGATCCGTAATTAACGGCAAAGGAAAATGTTCTGGGACTGTGTTCAAATCCAAGGAACGAAAATCTTTTTCTGAACAAGAAGTACCTATTGGACTAACGAGGGGATGAGCTAGGACAAATAACTTTTGCATCTTCAAGTTCTTTTATGTGCTCTTGAACTAATTCACATTGTACAGGAACAGGACTGAGTCTATAAGGACGTTGTTGTACTGTTTTAGTTGAATCAATGAGACGAATTTTAAATGTTCCAGTGGTAATGCGTGTGGTTAGAACTCCTGTGATGAAGAATTTTGAATATTTTGTAAAAGATTAACGAGTTTTGATTTTTGACTAATAGGAATATCCCTCGAGCAGTCGCGTGTTTTAAAAACACATAACTGAGCGCGTGGCGGCAAACTGGCCGCACTTCGTAACTTAGTCGAATTTCAGATGTGTAACGCGTATACGCATATATTCTTTATTTAAATGATACGCAGGGTGCACATAAGAAACCAATTTTCAATTAAACGATAAATTTATTACTCAACAAATTCCACAAAGTCAACTTGAATAACATCAAAATTTAGAAAGTTCTTCTTTCATACCTATGGTACATATTGTATGAAACAGCCAATGTTTCCTGCCAATGTTTGCCTCTTGATTTTCTCTCGTATTTCAGATGCATTATAAACAAAAATGACTTGTTCTTTACTAGAAAATGGTGCACATATCACAACACTTTTCACAAAAGAAAATATTAGGAACGTGGCCGGTTGATGGACGACTTCAACTTTGGTACTGAACTGAGGTACCCTACGCGCTTCTTGAAGTCCGAGCCTAGTGCAGTCTAGCTTCTTGAACAGCAACTTGAAGGTACACATCGGCTATTGCGCGTTATAGTATGCATATAGAAAAGCCAGCCTATTTTTTTCAAAAATGCGGCCAAATAGCCGCACACGCGACTGCTCGAGGGATATCTGTGTGTAATTCGTTGAAATTCACATCATTTACTGGTGAAACTTGACGACTTTCTGATAATGAGTCTAATGTGTGGGTAAATCAAAGAATGGAACGGTTATGGTGTGACAGCCTGGGATCTCACTGAACAACACAACCACATCCTCCGTAAACTGATCCAGAGAACATGGATCTTTCAAAAATCAGAAAATTCATAATTAGATTTGCAAGTGTTATCAGTTCCAGAATGCTTATCTCTCTTAATATCATTATCCAATAAAACTTCCGACTCAATTCCAGGAACTATGTCCTCGATTTAACTCGAATTTCATTCATAAAAAGTCTGGTAGTGTTCAGTAAAATATTCTCAGTAGTAGAAGACAAGATAGGAGGATCGTCCCTCCTCAATTTGCACGTATTTGGGATAATCACCATATAATAATCTGTCACAAGAATTTCTCGCCCCAAAATTATGGGCACTGGAAGACAGTTATCTGCCACTATGTGAAACAAAACATGGTATGACGACCATTGATGGTAATTAAAACTCGTTTTTGGCAATTAGAAATGGTTACTGCAGATCCTATTCCATGCAAATGAACTATATTGTTAAAAGAAGTGCCTTGTAATTTAGAACTAATGGACATACGAAGGAGAGAGCATTCTGATCCTGAGACGAAAAACGCTGAATATGATTACATAAAGGTTTATAAATTTTCTACATAGATCACTCGTGTTTCTGATTCATTTTAAGTCCAACCCTTAAGTTCTCGTAGGGAATGAACGGTTTGTCCTACAGAGCTCCGTGTGGTCTCAAAAATTCGATACTGTCTTAAATTGAAGGAAAAAAAATACCTTTATACCAATTTTTTTTTTTTTTTTTTTTTTTGAGCTAGGGCGTTTTCAAAATTTTAACCCTTAGAAGTGACGGACATCAACCAAAATCTTAGGGGCACAACTAGACCCAAAATTGAGTCCACATACTAAATTTCATCAAAATCAGCAGATTTTTGGATTCTACATACCTTGAAATGTAAACCAACAAATTTTGAGGAGGGGGTTAGAAATTGTTTTAATCTTGGTCGATTCCAGAGGTTCATTATTGAAAATGATAAACCAAAAATAGTGGAATACATCACCTCGGTAAGTAAAAGTGCCTTCTGGATTAGCAACGCATAGGCCAACGTGCTTCTCTGCTGGCTTGGACATCAGACTTCTGTATTCTCCCGGGCCTGGTCTTGATGACTGCTTCTTCTTGGGACAGTTCGGTGCGATGTATCCTCCTTGGTTGCAGGCAGAGCAAGTACTGGTGATGGGTTGCTTTGGTAGGTGACTTGCTGAGGTAGTCTCAGACACTGATGTGTGACGCTCAAAAACTTTGTGTTCAGTTCGTTGACAATACCCACAGCGAAGATTGAAGTTTTGAGGAGATGAGAAAAAAGAGGTTTAATCATTCGGGCAGCGTTTTGAAGAGGTAATTCTTGATTCAAAGAGATTGTGTCAGCCATTTCTTTCATAACTCTCGCTTGTTCAAATAATAAATTGTGTAATTCATTCCTGAAATCATACTTGTCCGAGCGTATGGTGAGGGGGGTGGAGGAACAGGTCTCCGAAGATCTCCACTCGTGAAAATTCGGCAACATCGCGTTCGGAAGTGCGTACGTACGCAGGGAAGGGTGTACCCCCCTCGCCTCGTCCATCCACTCTGGTCCGGTGGAGGGTTTTCCCCCTCGAGGTATTTTCGGCTCGTCCTGAAAATGGCGGACGTAGACTTGATTTTCACGAAATAATTGTTCACAGAGTCATTATTGAATTCACGATTTTCACTAAATCTGGCACGTAAGTTGTTTATCCCGTCTTCTGATGTTATGGTGGGCTCCTCCTCCCGAAGCTGACCTTCCTCTTTGTCGGAAGACACGGTATTTGCAAAGGAACAACACTTCCGAATTGTAAACTAATTTTATTACCTGAAGAAACTGTACTATTTCAGAAACGGAACTCGAGTTAGCGATACTCCCCCTCGGACAGCATTTACTACAAATTTGATATCAAAATGATCACATGACACCTCAAAGGTTCACACTCAAGCGAGATACAACGATAACTGTTCGTACAGCACTAAAGGAGGGCTTAACAGGTGCCCCCTCTCTTCTCTCAATAGTTTCAAAACCTGTCACGAGGGGATTTGCGAGCAGCTTTTGGCGACACTACTGTGTTTCTCGAGATTCAAATAATAAAGATTGTTTAAAATAACAATGTCAGTGAATCTGATGATAATGCAAGTAAAATGGTAAATGTTCAATCGGGTTCAATCCGGGTTTGAGTCTTCGTTTTCATCAATCCATCACATATACAAAAGGATGATTGTTCAATCCTACCAGTTGATAGTCCGTGTTGGGTAGGTGCGGTCCTGAAGTCTGGCAGTCCGAAGAGTTGAAGTCGAGTCTTGAGCCGGGTGGATGCAAGAGGTGGACGCAGGTTGATCGGGGGGCCCCAGTCTCGGCAGGCTTGTACTCTCCACAACAAGGTGTCTCTTACGGGTCTCACTCCTAACTGAACTCAAGGGCACGCTGCAGAGGGGGTCTTCGATTTGGGAGGGGCGGAACGGCGATCACGCGCATGCGCAAGTGGTGGGGGAGCCATAGGTGGCGCGGCTGGTGGCGGCATCGGCAACTCGGCTGAGGTCGACGGCAGCGCTGCAGGTGGTGAACTGGCGGAACGAGGGCGCGCACGTTTACAAGTGTTGCTGGAGGAGCATACCGTGATCCGAAGGGGCGAAATCCTTCGGTCACAGTCTTATAATCAGATGTTCTGTGTTGAGAAGCTGGACGACATCCTCATTTACACGATCTTGGAGCCTTAAAAGGTGATTCATGGCTCCGAATGACCTCATCAACAGATTCAATCGTCAGCTCGTAGTGAAGTCTGTCATTTCTAAAGAATCTGTATGCATCAACGCAGCACATTATTCTGGAAGCGCTGAATTATTTCTCGATTGCTCTGGGCTGTGCACTCCCACCACCGGGCTGAAAGCTGAAGCTGGGAAGCATTCTGATTGGTGGAGCTCCAGGACGTAGTTCCAGATGAGTGCAACAGATTGCATTCTTGATTGATCATTCCCAACCTCATCTCAACAAGACACCTTGTTTATCACATATTTTTCTCCTTGGTGCGTCACCGGCCGCATCTAAGTAATTAATTCGATATCATTTAGTTGTATTCTCGATATGTATGAAAAAATCGAGCGATTTTCCATAATACACTGGGTTTCAAACGTTTCTATGGGTGGCAATTGTCGATAGAACATTCGAACTACTGGCAATAGGGACAACAACGATTGTCAGGGCAACTTGGAAAATACCTTTCGCCTCAATTGGTTTTTAGGACGTCCCAAAGTAAGACTTGGGCGTCCTTATGCGATCGATCTGGGGTGAAGTTGGACAATACTCAACAGAAAAAAAAAATAACCACACAGTAATCCGTTTTAGACCATTCTGAATCCAAATCCGCGAAAAAAACCATAGGTGTATGTCTGTGTGTGTGTGTATGTGTGTGTGTGTGTGTGTGTGTGTGTGTGTGTGTGTAACAAAATCTTGTGTACTCTGCACAGGCCTTAGTTCTCAACCGATTTTCCTGGTTCTTTTTTTGTTCGACGCGGAAAACTATCTAGTTGTGCACTACGTCGCCGGAATTTCGAATTTTGCCTTTTAAGGGGGGGAAAGGGGGGGTTAATGCTCAATAAACGTGCGTTTTTGGGCATAATGTTGTGTACTCTGCACAGCCCTTAGTTCTCAACCGATTTTTGTGGTTCTTTTTTTCGTCGACGCGGAAAACTATCTAGTTGTGCACTACGGCGCCGGAATTTAGAATTTTGCATTTTAAGGGGGGAAAAGGGGGGGTTGATGCTTAAAAAAAGTGCGTTTGCGGGCGTAATCTTGTAAACTCTGCCCTGGCCTCAATTTCCAACCGATTTGTGTGTTTCTTTTTTTGTTTAACTCAAATAACTTCCGAGTTGTACATAATTCCACGCGAGTACCAAAATTCGCAATGGGAGGGGGCGAGTGGGGGGATAATATTCAAAAAATATCCGATTTTTCAATATTTCGGTTCCTTTACTGCTTACTAATTGTACCCAAGCTTTGAAATTAAGGAAAAATTCTAATTATACCTCCGGATTTCCATGAATTATTCTCTGTACGACCATGGAACTAATAGTGGTGCCACCATGGTGCCAGGACACCATAATCCGCAAATTTCGTGTTTTTTTTTTTTTTTTTTAATGTGTTTCACCTTGAATACGGATGTGAACCTCGACGGACCGCCTACTAAACCTAATAGATAGAAGTTCAATGTTACGACGTATTTCCGCTTTGGTGCCAGACTGGCACCATTGGCGGAGGGGGGGGGGGCGTGAACTCGAATTCGCATGTTGGGTATCGTAGATCATGGATTTTAAAATGCTCTTCAGATTCGAGGCTCTCATGCCGCTAGAAATGTTTTGGTGGATAATGGTGGGGGGGGGGGGTCAGTATTTCTTGCCTAAAGTAATTAACCAAATTACATCGAGTGAAACAGTTTTATCGCTTACCAACTGGTTAAACTGATCTAATGCTTATCCAATGGGACGTCCCCTGGAATGCATGCATTGCTAAACAATATGTTTTCTAAATAATGGGGAATTGCCTCACATTTTATTATTATTATTTTTTTTTTGAAAGAGGGTTCATTGATATGGAAGAAAACCACAGTGTGCTGCTCGAAGAAGCATCCAAAAAATTTAAAGAATTTAAGGAAGATGGAAATTTTAAAAGAAGCGGTAATCTGTTCATGGAGGCATTAGGGATGCCCCCAAAGTATCGATACTGAAAAGTATCGATACTTCTTGAAAAAAGTATCGATACATATCGATACTTTTTTCTTTGATATGCATATCGTAGTATCGAAACTTTTTTTCCAGTATCCCAGTACTTTTTTATCTCTCACATTCTTCCTATTTCAAAATTCTTTTTTCTAACTCCCCTCAAAGACAAATTGTCTTTTGTGACGGAGGGGGCACGCCATAAATAAAAATAAATAAATAAATTAAATATATTGGGGAGGACGCCCAGGACTCACCCGAAGCCGGCCCTAGGGACGTGAGGGGACCTACTTGACAGTAGGTACCTCTATCTCTACGTAGATTGTTGGGAGACCAACAAACTTCAACAAATCAAATAAAGATGATGTACCACCGCCTCCAGCTCTCTATGATAACCTGCTGTCCTCTGTAATCTAGGAAGGACCACCAAAATGTTAACCCAACCAACTGCAATACGAAAACAAGTGCAAAAACAAAAAAAAAAAAAATGAGTGATTTATTGTTTTGTTTATTCTATATTAATTATTACCCTTGCGATGGAGAGATGTCACAGAGATAGAGAGAAACATAAACGAAATTTTCACCCATTTTTGTGAAAGTCCGGGACCGGCCACATTTTTCATTATAAATTTATTTTTAGGAACTAACATTTTGTTGATTGTTGACGCATTTATAGCTGTATTAACGGTGAACGAATAAAGAAAGCTATTATTATTATTGTTAAAGTATCAAAAAGTATCGATACTTCAAAATATCGATACTTTTTGAAAGTATCGTATTGATACTTTTTGATACTTTCTAGATGTATCGATACGATATTATATAGATACTTTTGAAGTATCGGACATCTCTAAGGGGCATGAGGTTGCAACGTAACGGAATTTCTGACCAATCTGACTTCATAGGAGGAGCTGTGCCCAATGCTACAGTAGTGCTACCTCTGGAAGCACAAATGAAATTGTAGCTTACGTCATCGAACACAAAACACCCGGACGTGCAGGTGACCAAAAGAAGCAATTTTACTCACTCTTTTTACAATCCGATTCTACTTATTAGTTTATCAAGCATTATTAGTCTTCATCCTCTCACATTTAACCCTTTAGCATTTTGTGTCCCTCTGAAAGAGGACACATCGTAGGTACGCTGGATGCTCAGCCATCTGAAAGGGATCTCGGACCTAGACGTTTTGTGTCCCTGGTAAAGGGACACAACGAAATAATCGAATAATTCCGTCCACGGTCGCTCAACAGCCGATAGTGTTGGTGGGTTTCTTTATTTACCGGGTAACAGTGAGAAAAAGTGCACTGCAAAATTTTTTTTTGTTGGCGAACCTGGTTTTTCGGCGATTGTGTCCCTCTCCCTGGGACACAAAACATCGAGCACAACGACTAACAACCCATTCGATCTACTTTTTGTTCCTGTGCATCAAATTTTTCAATTCTTCCTCATTGTTTGGATTGTCAACGCCAAAGTGAATGAAACTACATTAGTTATTAGATTTATTGCAAAAAGAACGAAATTTATAGATCGATCTCTTCTTGAGTTATGATTTTTCAAAATATGGGATCAGTATTGGCCTGGTCATTTTTACTACAAATCCGATAATAACAATTCGGAAATCGTTTCCAAGCACTCGTTTGTAATAATCGGTTTTCCTACGTGGCCGATGGATTAGAATCTTGTGAAAACCTAACAATTACATGTCCTTGCGCTTAATGACTAGGATAATTATGATCCACTTACCGTGGTGATGATCTACAGTTTTCGTCGGCAGGGTGGGCGTCGGAGTCGTTGACTAGGGGTTCCTCGGAATCACCAAAAAATGACCTCCCTCTTCGCCTAGACCTTCGTAAGTTAAGTATGTTTCCTCTTAGTTTGTGAATTATTGAACTTAGTTATTACTTTCTTTCAATGTTAACTATTTGTCTTTTGTTTCAGGTACTCTTCGAGATTGGACTTCTTCAGGTAAGTAGGTAAACTATTTCTAGACTAACCCTCGATCGATCTGCACAGTTCAGCAAGACTCAAACAAGGTAAGTTGATTCTATTTCCCCAGCTAGATCTGCCTCTGTTTTATCAAGCACCAGGAAATTGATCAGGTAAGTCAGAATATAAACTACAAGGTTTAAATTACCGAACGAGAATTGTCTATTTTGAGTGTAGACACAATGGTAACGTGTTTCGTAAATAAAATGTACTTTGTACAATAAAATCTTATAAAAATGTCGAAATGAGTATGTTTCTCCTACTCTTATGAGCTCGGTAAATGTAACGAAAGAATGAGGGAATAAGATACCCTTTACTGCCGAGAGCCCAGACGGGGTACCTCCAAACAATGGCGTCGAACAAAGAAGGAAATAGTGTTTGTAGCTTTCACAACGAACAATAACTAAAAAGGAACAATACCTAGGAGGAGTTTATGTATTAACAGTGTGACTCTAATAAAGAAGGAATTAAAGATTTATAATCTTTTACCAGTATAGGCGAGGTAGAAGCGTGGCGTCTTGTGGTGGTCCGTTGGAATGCAGGGGTCCTCGAATCCTTCGTTGTGAGTGATAAAATAATGCACATTTATGAAGCATTAGTTTTTATTAAAAGAAAAGGAACTGAGCACATGTCATTACGCGGAAATTCGAGAAAGAGTAAGGTTAGAAGACGGCAGTGCTGACAACCTAACTCTAGGGTAGAAAAGCCACTAGCTTAGGGTAAAATTACATCCAACACTCCTCCTCGATTGCTACGTTGGTACTAAACATAGCAATCGCAATTTTAAATTAAAAAAAAAATCACAATTTTCCAAAGCATCGAAAGACTAACTTTGACTTGACTGACAAAAATACTTCACAAAATTGAACTGACTTAACTTCAGAGCAATTTAACGAACAATAAACTCAATATCACAAAATTTAACGAATTTTAAATCCAAACATTTCAAGAAAATTATTTTAGAATATCACATCATTTTCAAAATTCAATCAGTCTTAAACATTACATTTTAAAGTCTTTCAAATATCAATCAGTCTTTTAAAATTTTACATTCAGTTTCGCAAATACAGTTTAAAATAATCATCAAAATATCAATTTCAAAATAATAGCTTGGCTATGACATGCCTATACATTCACGAAAATTAACAAATTTAGTCGTCCCTAATGGTTTTGTCATAATATCTGCCAAATTATTTTCAGTAGCAATGTAATCAATTTTTATCATCTTTTTCATTACTAAATCTTTGATAAAATGTACCTTTATATCAATGTGTTTTGCACGTTTCGAATTTTCAAATGTTTTTGTCATACAAACTGCACCTACATTATCCACAAGTAGTTTAGCTTCTTCTGTGATCCCAAAGTCCATCAATATTCCTTGTAGGTAGATCAAATCCTGTGCAGTTGAAGCTGCTGCAATGTATTCCGATTCTGCTGTGCTGAGAGCGACACAACTCTGTTTTCTGGAAGCCCAGGAGATGGTGTTGCCTCCATACTGAATGACCATTCCACTGACACTTTTTCTGTCCAGCTTGTCACCAGCCCAGTCTGCATCGGAAAATGCTTGCAGTCCTCCCTTTCCACGAGTGTAGGTCAGTCCCATTGACCTGGTACCTTGAAGATATTTCAAAATCCTCTTTGCAGCTTTCCAACATGTATTCGTTGGTTTATCCAAACTTCTGCTGAGAAATGAGACAGCGAAATTCAGATCCGGTCTTGACGTTGTTGACAAATACAACAGACTACCAATCAATTGGCGATACGGTACTTCTGTGTTCACAGGTTCATCCTTGGTTTCATAACTGACATCCATTGGTGTTGATGCTCCTTTACACTCAGTCATGTTGAACTTGTGCAGAATCTTCGAAATAATGGCTTCTTGAGAGATGTGTAGACCGCCTTCAGTCCTTGAAATCTTCATTCCCAAGAAATTCCGAATTTCTCCTAGCTCTTTAGCATTAAAAGCTGATTTTAAAGCTGAAATCAACTTAGTTACTTGTCTAACTTCTCCAGTAATTATCAAATCGTCTACAAATACGATTAACCAGACATTGTCACCATGATACAAGCAAAAGTCATGCTTGGATCGGTTCATTCCATTGCTTTTAGCAAATCCATCAAAAGTATCATTCCATCGTCTTGGTGATTCTTTGAGTCCGTACAGTGCCCGACGAAGTTTCAAAACTTGTCCTTTCTCAGTATGAACGCCCTCTGGTGGTTTGATGTAAACCTCAGACTCCAATATTCCATTTAGAAACGCTGATGGGATGTCCAACTGGTAGATAGGCCACTGCTTCTGAACTGCGACAGCTAGCATAGTTCTTATAGTTGATATGCGAGCAACTGGAGCGTACATGGGATTTATGACGTTTTGCTCCTCCTGAACTTGAAATCCTCTAGCTACAAGTCTTGATTTCTTTGTTCCGTCTTCTTTAGTTCGAAAAATCCACCTTGTTTCAATAGCCTTTTGCCCAGGTGGCAAAATACAAGGTTCCCAAGTATTCTGATTTTCCAGAGCTGAAATTTCTTTATGAACAGACTCGTTCCACTCTGAATCCTTAATAGCTTGCTTGAAGGTGAGAGGATCTTCACCAGAATCTGCCAATAAACAATATGCAGAATACACTTCGTATTCATTGAGGTGTGAAGGTAACTTGACCGCACGACCTGACCTAGTACATGTAGTTTCTCCTCCAGGTGTAGATTGGCTGCTTTCAGGCTGATTAGATCCTACAGATCCTTCTTCAGTAGTTTCTTCTATAACTGATTCGTCTAGATGTTCTTCTTTAATAACAGTTTCTTCATGAATTAGTTCACATTTACAATTTCCACTTTCGAATTTCACAGAATTTTCATCAAATCGTACATCACGTGACTGAACGATCTTGTCTTCTACAGGGTCCCATAAACGGTAACCTCCACTGCAATAACCAACAAATATCAAACATTTGGCAGTAGGGTCCAGCTTATTTCCTTTGGGCATTGATACAACATATGCACGGCTTCCGAAAACTCTGAGTTGAGACAAGTCTTTCTCTCCATACCAAATACTCGCAGGTGAGATCCCACTATTGGCTGTTGTCGGAGACCGATTGAGCTCGTATGCTGACGTCTGAACTGCATCACCCCAAAGATGTCGAGGAAGGTCAGTCTCAGCAAATTTAGTGCGGACTTTTCCCAAAAGAGTTCGGTTCATTCGTTCACTGGTTCCGTTCATCTGCGGCGAGTAAGCCATTGAGTACTGCAACTCTATGCCCTTGGAACGACAGAAATTTTTAAAACTTTTGGAGGTGAACTCTCCTCCATTGTCCAATCGAAGTTTCATAGTCTTCTGGCCATGTTGGGTTTTTATAATATTGATAAAATCAATAATATTCTGCTCAGCCTCATTTTTAGTCTTCAAGAGCTTGACTATAGTAAAATGTGAAAAATCGTCTACCAAAACTTGAAAATAGCGATGACCCTCATTGGTTGGCGGATTTATTGGCCCTGAGAGGTCTGAATGTACAAGTTGACCTATTTTCGATGTACTTTTGGTAGTTGGCTTGAAAGGTAACCTCGTCGCCTTTCCTTCAGCACACGTTTTACAATGCTCTTTGCTGTAGGGCAGACCCAATTTCAATAATCCGACGTGATTCAAATGGCCTAATCTTCTATGCCAAATATCAGTATGACTACTGGCATTCAAAGCTTCTTTAGAATTAGCCTTGTCAATGTCAAGTTTCAAAATAAACAGATTACCAACTTTGGTACAAGGTAACTGAAATCCTTTTCCATTTATTTTCGGATTTTTACCATTGAAAACTACTTCAAGACCATTGTCCAATAGTTTTCCCACTGAGATCAAATTATGTCTGAGATCCTTAACTATCAACGCAGAAAAGTTGACTTTTCGTTGACTGCAGATTGCGTGAATGGTTCCACGTTTATACGCCATCATGCCGTTTCCATTGGCAGTCCCTATACTGACGGGGTTTGGAAGAGTTTCAACTTTGGTCATGAAATGTTCCAAATTCGCACGAACCAAGTGTTCGGTAGCACCAGAGTCAAGTATGAAGCTCGAATTGTCTAGCATTTCGATGTTCAAGGCAGCAATAAAGCTAATCGAGTTGCCCTGTTGACTAGCTTCACTGAAGTTTGCTTGACTATGACCGGAATTGGAACTAGGAATAGGTTTACCCCTACCCTTGCCACGGAATTTTCCCTTTGACGAACCACGTCCACAAGTACCCTCAGATTCGGGGGTTGAACACTGGTTGGCCCTGTGGCCATGTCCCTGGCACCGAAAACACTGAATATGCGATGTTTTAAACGCAACTTCATTTTTATGAGAAGGTTTGCTATCCATCTTGGACAAAATACGAACTTCTTCGTCCAACAACTTAGATTTCACGAAATCCATAGAGACATCAGTATTTATGACGTCGATTGCACGAACGATAGATTCATAACATGTGTCATCAAGAGTCAGTAAAAGATGACAGATCCTGTCAGATTCATCGAATTTACCTCCTGCATTCTCGATTTCCTTTATCATAGTTTCAACTTTGAGGAAGTGATCTTCCATCTTATCACTAGGTAGCTTTCGAAACTTCAGCTACTTTTTCTTCAAATGAAGTTTAGACGCTATACTTTTACGTTGGAAAAAGGCCTCAAGTGCTCGAATCATGTCCCTAGCAGTAGTAGAGCATTTTATAATCTCTAAATACTTGTCACTAACACACTGGACAATGATTGATCGTGCCTTAGCATCAGCATTAGTGTAGGTTGCAAGTGACTTCTTATCAAATGCCTCAACTTGCTCGTCATCATACAGTAAAACTGCTTCAACTTGCTTTTCGGCCAACAATGACTTGACTCTAAACATCCAATTGTTGAAATTACTCCCATTTAATTGGGGAAACACGGAGTGGTTAACTGAAAGAGCCATTTCGCAGGTACGTCACCTTATCAGTAGAAATTACTTACATTCGCAGTCACCAATTGCCGAAAAAATGTTTTCACTTTTATCGCGCACTTTTTAAGCATTACTGGTCGCCATAACCTGATAAAATAATGCACATTTATGAAGCATTAGTTTTTATTAAAAGAAAAGGAACAGAGCACATGTCATTACGCGGAAATTACGAGAAAGAGTAAGGTTAGAAGACGGCAGTGCTGACAACCTAATTCTAGGGTAGAAAAGTCACTAGCTTAGGGTGAAATTACATCCAACAATTTTGATGGCACAAGGTCGGAAAATGCAATTTCGTTTATATAGGATGTTTCCCCGCCCCCCCCCCGATGTTTATTATTTAATTCCGGTTGTAGTAGGTGGATAATGGAGATGAGAACGGTACCATGGGGGTTCTTCGGGGTGAGAAAAACGATTCTGATACTTATTTTGATGGCACAAGGTCGGAAAATGCAATTTCGTTTATATAGGATGTTTCCCCGCCCCCCCGATGTTTATTATTTAATTCCGGTTGTAGTAGGTGGATAATGGAGATGAGAACGGTACCATGGGGGTTCTTCGGGGTGAGAAAAACGATTCCGATAGTTATTTTGATGGCACACCGTCGGAAAGTGGGTTAAATGAGCTGCCGCCTCCAGTTTCGCCGCCCCCCGGCCCGCCTCCACCCGGTTTTGACTTCATTTCTAGGTGCCAGCCGAGGAACTGAGTAAGTGTACGAAGTTTGGTTAATTTCGGCCATTATTTCAATGAAAAATCGACCGTCGCAGAATTTGTAAAACGTTGCTGACGGACGAACCACTGTGAACAGCAGATAGGTTAGACAAGGGCTTGACTCCGCCTCCGATGTTTGTTATTTAATTCCGGTTGTCGTAAGTGGATAATGGAGATGAGAACGGTATCCTAGGGGTTCTTTAGGGTGAGAGAAACGATTCTGATACTTATTTTGATGGCACAAGGTCGGAAAATGCAATTTCGTTTATATGCGGTTTCCCCGCCCCCCGATGTTTATTATTCAATTCCGGTTGTAGTAGGTGGATAATGGAGATGAGAACGGTACCATGGGGGTTCTTTGGGGTGAGAAAAACGATTCTGATAGTTATTTTGATGGCACACCGTCGAAAAGTGGGTTAAATGAGCTGCCGCCTCCAGTTTCGCCGCCCCCCGGCCCGCCTCCAACCGGTTTTGACTTCATTTCTAGGTGCCAGCCGAGGAACTGAGTAAGTGTACGAAGTTTGGTTAATTTCGGCCCATTATTTCAATGAAAAATCGACCGTTGCTGGTCGACCGTTGCTGGTCGACCGTTGCTAGCATGACTGAGGTCGCAGACAGCACATTTGAAAGCTCACATGATGACTCACACTGGAGAGAAGCCCTACGCCTGTGATAAATGTGATTACAGAGCCTCGGTGATAGGAAATTTGAAAGCTCACATGAGGACTCACACTGGAGAGAAGCCCTACGCCTGTGATAAATGTGATTACAGAGCCTCTAAGCTAGAAACTCTGAAGACTCACATGATGACTCACACTGGGGAGCAGCCCTACGCCTGTGATAAATGTGATTACAGAGCCTCGGTGATAGGAAATTTGAGAACTCACATGAGGACTCACACTGGAGAGAAGCCCTACGCCTGTGATAAATGTGATTACAGAGCCTCTAAGCTAGAAACTCTGAAGACTCACATGATGACTCACACTTGAGAGCAGCCCTACGCCTGTGATAAATGTGATTACAGAGCCTCGGTGATAGGAAATTTGAAAGCTCACATGAGGACTCACACTGGAGAGAAGCCCTACGCCTGTGATAAATGTGATTACAGAGCCTCGCAGATAGGATCTCTGAAACGGCACATGATGACTCACACTGGTGAAAAGCCCTACCCCTGTGATAAATGTGATTACAGAGCCTCGGAGGTAGGAGCTCTGAAGTCCCACATGAGGAGTCACACTGGGGAAAAGCCCTACGCCTGTGATAAATGTGAATACAGAGCCTCGCATCAAGGATCTCTGAAGAGGCACTTGATGACTCACACTGGAGAGAAGCCCTTTGCCTGTGGTAGATGTGATTACAGAGCCTCGCAGCTGAGAGATTTGAAAGCTCACATAAGGACTCACACTGGAAAGAAGACATAAGCAGTAATTCGAGGAAATACACCAGAAACGTAGTTCATTCATGTACTTCAAATTTTGTAAATAATGTTCTCTGAGATTAGCTTCAGCTCAGTTGATAAACATCAATAAATCGAAGTAGAAAACTGTCAATATTTATTTAAAATCCCTTCAACCGTTTTGAGAAAAAAAATTTTAAATTTTTGAATTTGATTTCGAAAATGTACCGTCAACTCATACTACTTTGTGCCAAGGTTTGGTTTTTTTTTCGTTTAAATACTTTACTTTGCATCGTATATTATTGAAAAATGTACCCAACGTACGTCTACTCTCCAAGTATCAAATGCTACGATGAAAAAAATTCGATCTCTTAACCCTTATCTTGGCGAGCTATCAAATTTTCGGAATTTTTTTATTTAGGTATATTCTTTTTCTACTTTCTTAGGCTTTTAATAGAATTAATCCGATTTTTAAATTACTTTTTTACGTTTTGTACACGTATTGACCCACTGCCAAGATAGGGTAGCGCTCTTCATGGAACCCCAATTTTAAATGTTGATAATAGAGAGTTCCTAGTAGGGTCGATCCGGCGCGCCGGAACCGGATCATCCGCCATGTTTACAATACGGCGCGCCGGATTGCCTCCTAGTGACGTCTTCGACTGTAACAATACGGCTGTATCAGATACGGCGTGTTCTTATCACAATTCGGCGCCGGATTGAGAGCTTGGAAGAAGTATATTCTTCCATGTAGAGAGTGTGTGTGTAATACGTCACGCCGTATCAAAAACCACTAGGAACTCTCTACTATTTTCTAATAATAAAATAAAAACCTTTTTAACAAAAAAATGGACCGACCTCAAAAATTATGTCCGTAAACACCAAAAAGGGAAAAATAATAATCTCAGTGAATACGTACCTACTTGATGTAGTAGGTTGTTGGACATGAATATCTAGTCGACAGATGGTATGTTGGAATAGATACTCATCTGTAGATTCTGTCATCTAGATGCTATCTAGATAGATAGGTAGGTAGGTACGCATTGAAGTCGCCGCCGTGCCCATCTGCAGACACAAACTAACCACCTTCCTTACTCGATGATCTGGTTACCATTACAAGAGTGAATACCGTTGAGTTACAATGTGCTCCCCAAACTATCAGGTACCTAGTACGTCTCTGCTGCCATATGAGTATGATAGTAAGTGTGAACCTCCCTAGGAATGGTTGTGACGAGTATTTGAGACTTTATTATTATAGGAGACAGTTTGTTATATTGGTGGACATATTTTAATGTAGCTACGTACCGTCGGAAGCGTTGTTACCTAATTAACATTTAACACCTCTCACAATTTTACAAATATTTACGTTCATACTCGGTGTGGAAGCATGTTTGTAGTATGGGAGGTATGTGTATTTGCGGAAAAGAATGATATGTTGGAGAGTAGAAGATCTTGAAGACGTTTGTGTCTACAGATGGGCATGGCGGCGACTTCAATGCGTACCTACCTACCTATCTATCTAGAGAGCATCTAGATGACAGAATCTACTGATGAGTATCTATTCCAACATACCATCTGTCGACTAGATATTCATGTCCAACAACCTACTACATCAAGTAGGTACGTATTCACTGAGATTATTATTTTTCCCTTTTTGGTGTTTACGGACATAATTTTTGAGGTCGGTCCATTTTTTTGTTAAAAAGGTTTTTATTTTATTATTTTTCCATTTTATATTATTTTTTATTTTTCACTTTCTAGTGGTCTTCAATTTAAATCTGAAATTAATTCACCCGCAGTTTATCGATCTGTTAATGTGGATCTGTTTCCATACTGTGAATCATTTCAGTAAGGTGAACCAGACGCCGTAGGGTGGACCACATTCTGTAATCCGGATCAGTTTCCATATGTATAGATGACTTTCCGTTTTTGGATCAGTTTCAGGAGGTATTTGGTTCACTTTGCTACTTAGTAATCTACTCTCATATCCCCTAACTGTTCGGCGTCCCTCATATTTGACAGGTACTTGGTAGTTCTGACAACACAATTCAACAACTCAACCATGACATGATTGACGAGGACTTATCACCTAACTGTGCTATATACCTCATATTTGGTACGGCACAATTCAGTTCTGACGATCACCTGTACCATTACCTACCCAACTATATTATGGATGACGAGGAAGCTATGTGCTACACCCACTTGGTAGAATACCCTCTCATCACCTAGTTGTCCTATAATCCCTCATATTTGGTACGGCACTATGCAGTTGTAATGAACCAAAAATCAGACTCCACCCTTCAGGCACTAACCCTAACAGAAATCCTATTCCATGCACTTCACTTCCATACAGTAACACAATGATGTCCGCCGCTAGCAAGTCGAGACACGAGGGCGCCACCATCGGCACTTCCCCGTCGCAGCCCAAGATGGCCGAAGGGCATATAAGGGGGTGCCCCCACCACCAGCGCTCATTCCATCTAGTGACGCGTCTCGTGTGTGATCGAACCTAGCTAGTATGAATCATCCCCTCTAATCTACTAAGTGTATTGAACTGAGAAGTCCGGTGAAGTGAACGAAGTGCGAACTTGCATCGAATAGTCAATACTACTTCATCCCGCCAGTTAGTGTTCTCGAAGGATCGTCAAGCCAAGGCCCGAACTCCGAGACACTACCGCCTTTCTCCGTACTGCCGACTCAAAATCGAACCGATTCAAAGTTCGATTCCCGAACCGAAGCAAACCTGCTCCGATTCCAGGCTCCCCCAACCGAGCCTTAAGAAGAACGAGGAACTGGACGCAAGCCGCCACGGAGATCATCAACTGATCCAAGCTAGGCCCAGGGTGAGCCCCTTTTCCAAGTAGTAGTTCTGATTAAGCGCTTAATCTATCACTCAAAATCTGGCACAATTCCCCCTTTTGTAAAACGTCCTGCAACCATAAAGTAAAGTAAAAGTAAAGTGAAACAGTAAAAGTATTTTGTAAACGTAAAATTGTTATAAGAAGTAAAGTTGTTGTTAAGGAGAAGTAAAGTTGAAACTAAGTCAGTTTCTGTATGTGAAGTTGAAGTCAGAAGTCTAAGTCAAAGTGATTTGTAAATCATAAAGTATTGTATTTTTATATTGCAAAATAGTCTTATGTCTAAAAGCTATCTTAACTTGCAAATTGAAGTCAGATCCTATCTGAAGAATTATCATTAAGTGTGTGATATAATTTCATTTATATATCTATTGAATTAAGCTCCATCAGAGCAATATCAAGTCCGCTTCACGGCAGAACAATTATAACTTCATTTAATAAAAACCCTACGTGTAACTCTTGTGTTCCTTATTTCAGACACTTTCCGAATCTTTCAAGTTCTCTAAATTAGGCTTGGCAACTTGCAATTTTTGTCTTTTGGGTAATATTTTCCCTGAGGTCATTTACCGACCCAGGGTGGTGGCAGCGACCCTTCAGGAGTTTCCACATTTGTAGGTAGAAACATCGACCCCAAGAACCCTCAGTTCGGGCGTCTTATACCTGGGAATTCCGAAGTACCTTCGACAGTATAGGAAACAGGATTAGGATTTTGGAGTTAACAAAGGTTTACCTGGTTAACAAGAGAATCTTCTTTATTGAGTTTAACAGTAAATTTAGAGTCAACAATAGAATAACATTCTCCACGTGCCTGCAGAAGTCTTCAACCTCCAGGTAAGGTCACCAAGTATCTTAATCTTAACTTCCTATCTTCAATAATATCTTTTAACCAAAAAGTAATAAATTCAACTCAAATCTAATTTGCCCCAAAATAGACAAATTACAATTTGGTGGCAGCGGTGGGATCATTGAAATCGCGTTTTTCAGAACCCAAAAATCTAAGCAAGTGCCAGTCTAGGAATTGAAAGGTGATCGGATTACTGAAATCTTGAATTTTAATTTAGAAATATTAATCATTTTGCATAAATTCAATAATAATATATGTTACACGTTTCATACACACACTTGTAAAAACAAAAGATTCAGCCGGAAGTGAGAGGAGCGCAGAGAGTTCATTTTTTTGGTACGCAATTCGTACTTGTCTTGTGCATTTCAATCCTGTACATTCACGATTGTCGCTCCGAACCTCACCGATTCCGACCGTACCGATACCCGTTCAGACCACCACGTGTTTTGAAAACCAGAGTATCGCACTGTTCGGACCGATCCACAAATCGATCCGCCCTTAGAACCACATCAGTACCTCGTTCAAACCGACCTTCAGTTCGAACCGAGGCAGACCTCGAACCATACCAGTGCATAGACCGACCCGCATACCATTCGAACCGCTTCACAGTTCGAATCGTTTCACAAACCGAACCGCTTCACGGCTCGATTCGTTGCATAAGTTGAACCGATTTTCAGTTCGGACCAACCCGGACCTTTTTGAACAAAATTCTTGAATTTGAACACTAGCGACCTGATTATAGGAGTTCTTGGGTAGGAAATTGGATCAACGTTTGCTTAACCCTCTCAACGACCGAATTCCGTGCTTTGGGAGAGTGAAGTGATCAGTTTTGTGTACTGCCCGAGCCTTCTTTTTCTTGTTTCTTTTAAATTGTGACAAAAACCAACCGACGACATGGAATCTTGGAAGAAAGCGACCGAAACAACTGCAGATTTGGCAGATGCGATGACGGAAGCCATGAACCGCATGGGAGAATTCTTCCGAAATGCCCAACCTCCAGTTCAAGGAACCCCGACCCAGCAACAGAGGGACCTTCCGCGATCACTATTTCTAGAGATCGAACCTTGGAACCCGGACGAACCTGACGCAATCTCGGCCGCCTCATTCTTCGCCGAAGTGGATCAGGCAACCCATGACCTTGACCAAGAGCAGCGACTCCGATTTTTGCGTACGCGACTTCGTGGAGGCGCTAAGAGGTTCTTGCAGGAAGATTTGGGAGCCCAACCATACGACCACCTACGTAACGCCATACTCAAATGGTACGAGGATGAGGACCCCGAGAAAGCCATGGTGAGGTTGTGGACAACCAAACGACAACCCGAGGAGAGTATTAGACGGTTTGCAGAAAAGCTCATGATCACTGCAAAAACCGCGGTCCGCTACGAAATTACGCTCACAGATGCCCAACGAAAGGAATGGGTAAAGACTAAGACCCTACGAGCCTTCATCCGAGGAATAAACAAGGAGATAAGTCCCTTCTTACAAAGTAGTCTCCCAGACACCCTCGAAGAGGCAGTAAAACGAGCGGAGGACCTAGAAGACGCCATACAAAGGGAAAAGACAAACGATCTCCGGTGGGACATCGCGGGAGTAATGAACAAAGACGCCCTAAAATGCTACACCTGTGGGGAAGCGGGACATTTCTCCGGAAAATGTCCACAAAAAGCAAACCCCCGAGGGCCAACCAATTCGCAGGTCCCCACGCCATCATACGCCGGACAAAGTAACCCAACTTGGAGACAAACACCACCAGTACCTCGATTCCCATGTTTGTACTGCAGAGATTATTCGCACTTTCCAGTAAATTGCATGCACCATATCAAGAGTACAATATTTTGCGATTTCTGCGGAGCGCGGGAGCACCTGGAAAACGAGTGTATAAGGAAGAAGAAAATGATGCCAGTCTCACATCCGCGAGGGAACGTGACGGGACCCGCCGCGGCCATAGCCTCACAACTAGCTGACGAACCTCCAGAGGAAAAGATACGCGACAATGAAGTAATGGCATTCCAAGCAACCGTTAACTGCGTAACTCGACCTATGATCCAGATGAAAATCGGATTGGGGAGGTACGAACGAAAAGTGATCTTGGACACCGACGCGGCCGTTTCAGCACTCTCCCGACCGATACCAGGAGTCCCGGTGAAACCGACTACTACGGAGCTGTGGGGAGCGGATGGACAGAGATTGCCCCTCCTCGGAACGCAAGAACTACCGGTGAAAATCGGAAACCAGCGAACATCACACCGATTCTATGTGTTCAAACGACCGGACTCCCACCTCGACCTAACGGGACTGGACCTGTTAAAGAAATTCCCTATTGCGGTTAGAACCGACACTGGACTCGTCACCATGACCGATACCGAAACAGGAGGACGGATGGTCCTAGGTACGGTGGTAACAAGTGAAAAGTTGCTGACGCAACTGAAATATTTGAAAGGGGAAGCCAGAAAGAAAGAACTTTCCCAGTTAACCACCTCAACAAACCCACCGATAAAAAGACGACCGTCAACGAGTCCGGAACCCCGAAGGTGCGAACCACAGGGGCCCATAACCAAGAAAAACCGACCGAATCTCGACGAGAAACCTGCGCTAGGAGTCGTAGTTCCTGCCCAGTTGCGAAATTTGGAGGAACATATCACGAAGATCTGGCATGAATCGCCTTCCCCCAACGATACTGAGACACACCGCCCACAGCAGCTGGACCGTCTACCCGGGGACGACTGGGATCGTATCGAGGAATGTTCATCCCGGAACAATTGTTCTTCCGATAACCCGGGGGACGAGGATTGCTGCGGGGAGATGTCGACCGACGTTGAGATGTAGGAAGCGAGACCGGCGGTCCGTAGGCCCCACCCCACGGATATTTTGCAACCGGCCCGATCTCAGCTGAACCATACCGCCGACGACGACCAAAGATTTGAGAAGAATTGTCTCTCACAAAACGTTTCGTGCTTCCAAAAACCATGGGAAGAGCGATGTTGCGCGGACGCGCCGCATGAAGGGGAAGACGAAACAGGAAGACCGACCATGTACCATCGTGGCCGACTGAAGTCAGTCATCAGTGAGGGGAGTCTGGATAAAGCCAGCCCGTGAGGGGAGCCGCACACGCGCGAGGCCCCCGCAACAGCTATGCCGTCCGGACCACTCTCCCAGAAGGCGGACCGCGACCCAGTACCCCTGGATGAAACAATTCGGTACCACCGTAGTCGAATTAAACCGACTCCAATCGAGAGGATTCCGGCTGAAGCCACCCAGCGAGGGGAGCCGCACGGGCGCGAGGCCCCCGCAACAGCTATGACAACCGGAAAACCCTCTCAGAATCCGAACAGAGACGCTGTACTGCTGAGCGGAACCGTTCCGTACCACCGCGGTCGAATCAAGTCAACTTTCGGCGAGGGAAGTCTGAAGGGGGCCCCGGCAACAGCCGAACCACCCGGAGAACCTTCTCAGAGAGCGAACCACGACTCGGTGCCCACGGACGGAGCGACTTGGTATCACCCCGGCCGAATTAAGACGACCTTCAGCGAGAGGACCCCGGATGAAGCTAACCAGCGAGGAAAGCCGCACCAGCGCGAGAACCCTGCATCAGTCATGACAACGGGAAAACCCTATCGGAATCCGGACGGTGACTCGGTACAGCTGAACGGAACCATTCCGTACCACCGCAGCCGAATCAAACCGACTTTCGGCGAGAGAAGTCCGGATGAGGTCCCCGCAACAGCCGAACCACCTGGAGAACCGTCACGGAGAACGGACCACGACTCGGTGCCCCCGAGTCACGCGACCTGTTATCACCGTGGTCGAATCAAATCGAGCGACGTCGAGAAGGTTCCGAACACGGCCACTACGTGGGAGAAGCCGCACAGGCGCGAGGTCTCCGCAACGACCGTATCGATCAGAAACCCTTCTCGGAACTTGAAGTGGTCCAATTCCAAAAACGAGGATGGTCCCGAACCGTTGAACCGAACCAGTGGGATCCCGGACCTCGACCGCATGAATCCGGAAAACGTACCGGTGCAGCACAGGACCGGCACCCGAATCGAACGATTCGCGGCCGATACCAGAGGCGAACCATCCGCGACTGATACTACCATCCCTGTTACCCCGTATGGTCTACGACCAAGAACGACCACCGACTACAAGAAGCTGCACACCGGAAAAGTCTCGTCCGGAGAAGTCTCGTCTAAAGAAACCACTGTTTGAATTATATGTTCAAAAAAAAAAAAAAAATTTGCACAAAGGGTAAATACTGTAAATTCAAGAAATGTTACATGAAAACAATTGTAATAATAATATATAAAACAAAAACACACTTACCTTGTATCCTTCTTTCATCCCGATGCCTGAATCTGGAAGTCGAGCGAGGGCCACTGCAGACGATCCATCCTAATACATTTGCTAAGAAAAGAATAGGCGGGTAGACACCTCAGTGGTTAAATTAGGGTTGTCGCGAGCGCGTACGGATCGGTGGAGCGACGGAGCGAGAGAAGGGAGAGACCCAGGGTAGAGAAGTAAGACGGCTGGTTCTTTTGTTTCAGGATGGCGTTTCCAAGACCTAGAGTTGAGCCTGTGCCAGAAATAGACGTAGGGAGTCCCGGGTGGGTAGAACGAACGGTGGGGTGTATGGCCCATTTGCAGACGTGGCTGGTCGAGTTCGGGCAGATGCCAGAACAGCGAAAGGAGATGTTGAGGTGTATCGCGGGTTTGTCTCTGAACCTCAGCCAGGCCCTCAGTTCAGGCGCGGCCAACATCGCAGCCCCCGGTACCCCGGACCCAGTCGAGGAGTTGAGGTGCGAGTTGAGAGGACTGGAGCAGCGGGTGATGGCCGTCCGGAGCAGCCAATCCTTAAATCGGTCTAGCGCCTCTCTCGAAAACGCATGGGAGTCGGCGACTGGAGAAGCATCGGCCTCCACCCCCAAACGACGTGCCCGTTCTCCGTCCTCATCCTCATCATCATCCTCGGACGCTGAGGATCCTGAAGAACCCAAGGGAAAGGGCAAGAGGCCTGCAGCCAAACGCAACGAAGTAGAAGAGCCGTCGCCATCGTTTTCACCAATCACCCCTGCGCGGTCAGACGCCCCAGCCGAAACCAGAGCACCCGAGCCAGCGCCATGTCCAGTGTGCGATCGTATTCCTAAGGAGCTGATCAGATTCAGATGCTCCGGATGCAAAAGCTTTTGGAATAGGCTGGTGGCCTCCTGCTCCAGGCTTCCGACAGATCATCCATCATACCCACAACCCTGCAAACGGAGTGAGCACATCGACACACGACCACCCAAGTGTCCTGGATGCCGTAGGTGGCGATACGAGGCAGCCCTACGAAAACTCACCCCAGGGATCAAGCTCGCCATTCCATCAGTGGTCGTCGAGGATGTGTAGCCGATGAGGGCATCGGCCTATGAAGGAAGGGGGGGTGTAATGAACCAAAAATCAGACTCCACCCTTCAGGCACTAACCCTAACAGAAATCCTATTCCATGCACTTCACTTCCATACAGTAACACAATGATGTCCGCCGCTAGCAAGTCGAGACACGAGGGCGCCACCATCGGCACTTCCCCGTCGCAGCCCAAGATGGCCGAAGGGCATATAAGGGGGTGCCCCCACCACCAGCGCTCATTCCATCTAGTGACGCGTCTCGTGTGTGATCGAACCTAGCTAGTATGAATCATCCCCTCTAATCTACTAAGTGTATTGAACTGAGAAGTCCGGTGAAGTGAACGAAGTGCGAACTTGCATCGAATAGTCAATACTACTTCATCCCGCCAGTTAGTGTTCTCGAAGGATCGTCAAGCCAAGGCCCGAACTCCGAGACACTACCGCCTTTCTCCGTACTGCCGACTCAAAATCGAACCGATTCAAAGTTCGATTCCCGAACCGAAGCAAACCTGCTCCGATTCCAGGCTCCCCCAACCGAGCCTTAAGAAGAACGAGGAACTGGACGCAAGCCGCCACGGAGATCATCAACTGATCCAAGCTAGGCCCAGGGTGAGCCCCTTTTCCAAGTAGTAGTTCTGATTAAGCGCTTAATCTATCACTCAAAATCTGGCACAATTCCCCCTTTTGTAAAACGTCCTGCAACCATAAAGTAAAGTAAAAGTAAAGTGAAACAGTAAAAGTATTTTGTAAACGTAAAATTGTTATAAGAAGTAAAGTTGTTGTTAAGGAGAAGTAAAGTTGAAACTAAGTCAGTTTCTGTATGTGAAGTTGAAGTCAGAAGTCTAAGTCAAAGTGATTTGTAAATCATAAAGTATTGTATTTTTATATTGCAAAATAGTCTTATGTCTAAAAGCTATCTTAACTTGCAAATTGAAGTCAGATCCTATCTGAAGAATTATCATTAAGTGTGTGATATAATTTCATTTATATATCTATTGAATTAAGCTCCATCAGAGCAATATCAAGTCCGCTTCACGGCAGAACAATTATAACTTCATTTAATAAAAACCCTACGTGTAACTCTTGTGTTCCTTATTTCAGACACTTTCCGAATCTTTCAAGTTCTCTAAATTAGGCTTGGCAACTTGCAATTTTTGTCTTTTGGGTAATATTTTCCCTGAGGTCATTTACCGACCCAGGGTGGTGGCAGCGACCCTTCAGGAGTTTCCACATTTGTAGGTAGAAACATCGACCCCAAGAACCCTCAGTTCGGGCGTCTTATACCTGGGAATTCCGAAGTACCTTCGACAGTATAGGAAACAGGATTAGGATTTTGGAGTTAACAAAGGTTTACCTGGTTAACAAGAGAATCTTCTTTATTGAGTTTAACAGTAAATTTAGAGTCAACAATAGAATAACATTCTCCACGTGCCTGCAGAAGTCTTCAACCTCCAGGTAAGGTCACCAAGTATCTTAATCTTAACTTCCTATCTTCAATAATATCTTTTAACCAAAAAGTAATAAATTCAACTCAAATCTAATTTGCCCCAAAATAGACAAATTACACAGTTACGACAATCTCCTATACCATTACCTACCCAACCATGTTAAGGATGACGAGGAAGCTATGTGCTACACCCACTTGGTAGAATACCCTCTCATCACCTAGTTGTCCTATAATCCCTCATATTTGGTACGGCACTTTTCAGTTCAGATGATCTCCTATACCATTACCTACCCAATCATGATAACACCTTGCACGCGGGAAAAAAAACGCGTTGGTCCCCTGTGGCGGAGAAATTTTTTTTTCGCCGAAACGCTATAGCAGCAACATATATTAAAAAGTACATTTTTCCAAAAATTTTGACATAAAAAAAAGTTGAGAATTTATCTCGGCGTCAACGTGACGCGGCCAGCGGTGGTGTCAAGTTGCTCCAGTTTGGATGGGAAATCAACCCCTGTGAGTGGGTAGGCTCAGGCCGCCCGTCCACTGGACGCGAATTCTGGCGGCCTTTGCAAGGGAGATAGGTTGATGGTGCATAGAATGGGTAGGAATCAATCATGTACGACAATATAATACCTAGTTATTCCATACCTGGAAAGAGAACAAGTCTTCTCTTTTTTGGGAGCTTTGTAGAGTACTCTGGCAAAGATTCAAAACAGAAAAACCGAGTGAAACACAAAAAAAATCGGAGTCGAACCACTGTGTCTTTTTCACGATAACGAACTGAAAGTATGAAACTTATGAGAGGATTGAGCTGATTATTGACACAACCAACAATTAACTGTGCATTTTTTGTTCTTCTATGAGAAAGTGCATTTCACGACGAGTGATCAAAAACTGAGAGGCAAGGAGGACGAGTAGAATGATTCCGTCGAGGCAGAGTAGGTACCTACCTAAAACAATTATTACTTATGTGTGCGTCCAATGACGAATGCACCTTGGAAGAATACAGAAATTTAATCCTGATTATACCACACAACAAAACCGCATTTCTTGTAATTGTGATTTTTTAAAAAATTCCTCCATTGATAAAGCAGATGATTTCATCTTGTTTTTGCTATAATTAATGCATGTCTACTAAGCCATTTGTTGTGAGTTGTCCTATTCTCACCTGTGAACCTTCAGCCCAATTTCCTTCGATTTTATCATGATGAATGGATTCAAGAATACCTACTTTAAGCTGGCCCCACACGATCAAACATGCCTGACAAGCATGGTTTGCCAACCTCGCTTGTCAAGCAGATTTGATCGTGTGGGGGGTCATGTTTGAAGGTTTGACAGCACGCTTGACGGTTTTCAGTCACTGTCAGAAAATTTGCTGTCAAACATGAGGTTTGACAACCAAGTTTGATCGTGTGGGTGAGCGTCAAACCATCAAGAAAAAAGGGTGGTAGGGGGTAATTTTACTGTGAATCACAGAGTTAGTTTCCGTGAATCACCGAGTTGGCGTCTGTGAATCACAGTCTCCATTAGGGATGCAAAACGATTATCGATAATATCGATATTCTGCCTCCGATTATCGATGCTTTTTTATCGATATGGACTACTCCGATATTTATACTCATATTTATACTCCGTTATTAACCAAATTATCGTTCTCATCTCTGAAGATCCCCTTATTGGGGTAAAATCTCTGATTTTGATTATTTTTTACTAAGAAAAGCTGCTCTAAAAAATTGTGATCTTAATCGATTATCGATATTATGTCGTCGATGTTGCATCCCTAGTCTCCCTAGTCTAGTCAGTTGGTTTGAACGTGTGGGTGCGGCGTCAAACGTCAAACATGCTTGACAAGCGCGGCTTGTCAAACCATGCTTGTCAAGCATGTTTGATCGTGTGGGGCCCGCTTTACTTTTACAAGAGTACTAAATACTTTGAGCAACATAAAGAACCAAATGTGCTCGGTTGGAGGTAGTTTATTTCGTAAAAGAAACACAGGAAAAAAGCCTAGGTAGGTACCTAATCAACATCAGAACAACAACAAATCTTATGTACTTTTTTGATAGATGATTAAAATGCAACGAAGTAATTAAATACGAAAAAAAAAACAAAACCTGGGTTATCCTGATTTGATATTGACAAGATATCAGCAGAAAGTTAAGTTTGCTGACTTGTTCTTCTCTCATTTTAGCTGTCACGTCGAAGGACATGATGGGCAGGTGTCTGTTGTAGTTCTGAATTGGTTCTAAACGCGTATGGACAGCTAGGGAGTTCCGAACGGTTCTCATCCCCTCCCCTTTCAGTTCTGTCTCGGACTAGTTCGATCCCGAACTGGTTCTGGACTGACTGTCCAAACAAACCTTTACACATTCATGATAGAGGTTATGATCAGTGTTGCCAAGTTGGGGGTTTCCCCCTCAAATTTGGGGTTTTTTTTTTCTTGACGGGGGGATTTTGGGGGGAGAAATCTTTTGGGTTTTTTTTGGGGGGTATCTACCGACGAGTCGGGGGGATTTGGGTAGAATAAAAATGAATCAGCAATTAAAATAGCAGCAGGTAATATATATATTCAATGGATTGAAAAACTTCAGCGAATTTACCAATGTCCATCGTGGGCTCATTGGGACTATAATTTTGGAGTTTTGGAGGACAAACTTTTTTCGATCTTTGATCTTTCGCAAGCACACACTTTGATAAATTCTTGAAGTTTATTCGTCCATTCACGCTCGTTACTATTAGCAAACTTGAAGTTTTGAAGAAATTGAGAAGGTTTTGGAGATGGGGGTCGAATGCGACCTCACTGTTTGACATTTTGATTTTTTGTACAAAAAAGTACCCTACCTGAAGAAACTAGTTTATTTTTAAAACTGTTTTTAATGTTTTTTTCAAAACCTGTATGACCTGAAACGTATATCGCTAATACAATAATTGCATTGTCTTCAAGATCCACTCCGCCCTCAAATCATTAATGAATTACAATCTACTACTAAAAAAAAAAAAATTGCATTGTATTCATTGATATTGTTATTTCATCCTTAAGTTTTAGGGTTTTTCTTTTTTGGGGGGATTTGGGGGTTTTTCGAGGTTGGCTCAGGGGGTTTTGGTAGCCCCTTGTTGGCAACACTGGTTATGATACAGAAGTGCTACAGCTTTGTAAAACGCCAAATAGTTTTAATACAACTTGATTCGTTTAACTTTTGTTTAATAATTAACCTGAGATGTCTGAAGACCACGTTGGAAAGGACCATATTCCGACATATATACAAAATGACTTTAAAGAGATTTTAAATAATTATTGATAGGTAGTTTTCTACTTCGTTTAATTGATGTTTATCAACAGAGATGAAGCTAATCTCAGAGAACATTATTGACAAAATTTGTAGTACATGAATAATCAATGTTTCTGGTATATTTCTTTGAATTACTGCGTAAGTCTTCTCGCCAATGTGAGTGCTCAAGTGAGCTTTCAAATCTCCCAGCTGTGAGGTTCTGTAATCACATCTAGGCGTAGGGCTCCTCTCTAATGTGAATCATCATGTGAGCTTTCAAATTTCCCATCCGCGAGGCTCTGTAATCACGTCAATCACAGGCGAAGGGCTTTTCCCCAGTGTGACTCCTCATGTGCTGCCTCAGAGACCCTAGATGCGAGGCTCTGTAATCACATCTATCACAGGCGTAGGGCTTCTCTCCAGTGTGAGTCCTCAAGTGCTCCTTCAGATGTCCTAGCTGCGAGGCTCTGTAATCACATCTATCACAGGCGTAGGGCTTCTCTCCAGTGTGAGTCCTCAAGTGCTCCTTCAGATGTCCTAGCTGCGAGGCTCTGTAATCACATCTATCACAGGCGTAGGGCTTCTCTCCAGTGTGAGTCCTCAAGTGCTCCTTCAGATGTCCTAGCTGCGAGGCTCTGTAATCACATCTATCACAGGCGTAGGGCTTCTCTCCAGTGTGACTCCTCAAGTGCTGCTTCAGATGTCCTATCTTTGAGGCTCTGTAATCACATCTATCACAGGCGTAGGGCTTCTCTCCAGTGTGAGTCATCAAGTGCTTCTTCAGAGACCCTAGATACGAGGCTCTGTAATCACATCTATCACAGGCGTAGGGCTTCTCTCCAGTGTGAGTCATCAAGTGCCTCTTCAGAGACCCTAGATGCGAGGCTCTGTAATCACATTTATCACAGGCGTAGGGCTTCTCTCCAGTGTGACTCCTCAAGTGCTCCTTCAGAGCTCCTAGCTGCGAGGCTCTGTAATCACATCTATCACAGGCGTAGGGCTTCTCCCCAGTGAGAGTCCTCAAGTGCTTCTTCAGAGATCCTAGCTTAAAGGATCTGTAATCACATCTATCACAGGCGTAGGGCTTTTCCCCAGTGTGACTCCTCATGTGCTGCCTCAGAGACCCTAGATGCGAGGCTCTGTAATCACATCTATCACATGGGAAAGTCTTCAACTCACACCTCTGTACTCCAGAAGATCCCTCCAGAACGTCACTTTCCTCACCAAGCGGATCAGTTAAACCATCCTCTCGTTTGATCATCAGATCCTCCTCAACTTCATCTTCAACTGCCCATCTGTTCCCTACCTCTTCTTCCATTTTTTTTTTTTTTTTTTTTTTTTTTTCTAAATCTCCCCTCAAAGACAAAATGATCCCCCCATCACCACCTCCTGTTTGATCTCCACTTCTTCCTTCACTTCATCTTCAACTGCCCATCTGTTCCCCACCTCTTCTTCCACGTCTTCATCCCCCATCACCACCTCCTGTTTGATCTCCACTTCTTCCTTCACCTCATCTTCAGCCGCCTCTTCTTTCACCACAATTTCTTCTTCCATTTCTTCACAAAACGCCTCTTTGTATAGTTTGTATTTTGAGTAATTAATGTATTCACAGTCACACGAGTAAAAAAGTAAAATTTCACTGACAAAATTCAAAACAACCAACTTCGAAAACTGATAACAAGAGCAGAGGAAACGTCGTCTTCTTCTTCTTGCTCCCATCAGTGGAAGGACTGATCCATGCATGGACCTCCCAGTGAGATATGGAGGAATAGACATGGACCTAGTGAATAGGCAATCTTCTTCCATGTTCATGGATGTCCGTACAACTGCAAGGTTGATACCTAGAGTACCTAGCATCCATGGACTTTTTTATTTGGCAAATACAAAACAGATACAAATAATAGGACAGTTATACAAGGACATAAAATGAAATAGAAATAATAAATCAATTATACACCTTGCCCACCAAGGCTTAAGTTCTTACGAACTTGTGTCCCCTGGCGGAGTCTCGGTAAATTACAATTTTAGTCAAAATGTTGAAATGAAATTAACAAAAGTATTTAAGTTTCCTCCCTATAAAATAATAAATTTAAAAACTAAACGTAGGTACCTACCGTCTACAACACAAGTATCCAATGGACCGGGATATGGTTATAGTATCCATATAATAAGAAGCTTGGAGGGGCTTTTCAAGGCTAAATGTCAAGATGTTTTAGTGTGATTCTGAAATAAGAGATGGCAGCACCATTGGGGCCAAATTTCGTTTTTCTCCTCATTTGAGAACGGATCGAGATATTTTAGTTCCGCAAACGGATTTCTCTTCAAGATCACCGTAGAATTCCGGGTAATTGGTTTAGAAAGTGTGCAAAAATTCTCTGCACTCAGTTCCAACAAAAATTTGTTCAAATTTTGAACATTTTCAAAAAGTGGCCTTATAGCCACTTGCAGAACTTTCATCAGAATACGAATCCGTTTGCAGAATTTTTCTTTTCGGGGCGATCATAGGCTGGGGGGAGGGCGACAATCAAACGCCCCGCCGCCCGCCCGACCTTCACCTTCACTCCTACATTCATGTTTTGCTAGTACGCACCCTTTGGTCGCTATTCTTTTCCTGGCCACCTAATAGGTAGCTACCTTCAACCTTCCCATTTCCAACTTCTCTGTCTTGAGGTTTGGTGAAGGAATTTGGTGAATTGGCGTAAAAAGTAAGATTCTATACAATAAAATTAATTTATAAGTATGATTCCGTTTAATTATGATTATGAAACTATAATTAGTAGTAGATTTAACTTTAATGATGATGAAAAGTGAATTCACTCTGAAATAGTGTTGAAAAAGGTAACACGTATTCATTAACTACCAAAAATTCAAATTTTATGTTTGAAATAACATTGAAATAACTTCAAATAAATTCGAATCTAAACGCTGTTGACGCCTATCCAAACAAAATCGGTAGGTAGTGAAGTGATTGTGATTGAACTCTGGACACGTCAATACCTCCTCCTACCATCACCAACGAGGACCCATCCAGTCCTTCCTACCTCTGTCAGTTCGCTCCACAGAGTACACGAGACAGCTCAGTTTTCGCCAAGAAAAGAACAACCATTATCGCCTGCTTCTTTCTCCTCTCGGCCACCTTCCTGCGTTTCTGGATGTTGATTCACATCCCTCTCCGAAGTTTGGATTCAACTTCACTTGACCGAATTTCCGTCATCTCTTACCGTCGTCAGTCGATGTAAGTCTCCATATCATAAATTCGGTGTGGAAACTAGACCTATTTCCGACCACATGGCACTCACCTGCCTGTACCTACTTTTGTTTCAGCTTTTCTTCCTCAGAAAAGCAGTACCACACACATCAAGCAAATTTCCGGCGAGTTGCTGCCCTGATGATAGAAAGATTGATGCGACAATCTTCTTCCTGCAACACCTTCATCCCGGTCAGACAATTTATAGCTATTAATTAACCACCGAACGATTGTTAAAATTTTTAATTTTATTCTTTAAACTACCATAAAGGAGCTCCTAGGTAGGTAGGGCCTTTTCGTTTAAATATAAGCAAGACAGGAGTTAATTGGTTTCATTTTTTTTAAAAATAAACCCCTACTCTGTCGCAACAGCCGGGGTTGATGTACTTTGTGACGGATCCCAGCGATAACTTATCGAGAGTCTGAGGTCCACCTGATAACCCTTCCATCCCGACTTCCTTGATGAAGGAGGAAGGGGGGGGGACAGGTACCGCGGGATCCGCCACCCCCACTTGATTCATTCTGTTCTCAGACCTACAAATCGTAAGTCGATCCGTCCATTTATAATCCTACCTATTTTGACGAATGTCTCATTTGTGTATTTCCAGGATCTTCTCATATCTTTGTTTATAACATGTATGTAATATTTCCGACCCGAACTGAGCCATTCTCATTATAGGACAATATATACCTAGTTACTGTCACACTACCGAATCCACCTGACTTGTACATGAACTTCTCCTTCATCATTTCAAGTGTGAATAGGAGTTTCCAGTATAGGGATTCCATCCTCTTTACGTATCGTGGTAGGTACTCTACCAAGGGGACGTACATCCAGAAGTAGGTTAACTTCCCTGATCTGCAGTCGTAGGTACCTTTAACTAGTACCTATTTCTTTTCTTCTTCCTATCACGTTCCATGGTAGCAGACTCAAACCGGTCTCGAACCTCGTAATCAGCTCTAAAAAGCATCTTGTTCAGACAAGACTATCTGATTACCACCAACCCACACATCACCTCCTGTACTGACACGAAGAACGTGCAAACGACTTTATCGGGCCCAGCGAAGTCGATTACAGCAGGAGGTACAAAATAAAACGAACTCCGATCTCATAGCCTTTATTCCACTTATCGGCCCTTTCGTTCTTATCGTTCGTTCATCTCTCTTTGCTATTTTCACAACGTAAAAAAAAAAAAAAAAAAAAAAAAAAAAACGAAACGGGGATCGGGGTGTCCGAGCGGTTAAACGCGCGGTCACTTCGGGCAGAGAGAATGACGGGCCGTTCACTCGGTTCGCTACGAGTTCTCAGGTTCGAATCTCTCTGCCGGCCCCTCGTCCTAACCCAGGGCGGTGAGGCAATGGGTACCGACGATATCGGGAAACTCCGGGGTATCGTGGATCGCCTATGAGGTGCCCCACTTGAAAAGGTCCACAGTTTCGCCCCTTAGTTGTTGTGGCAAAAAGGAGATTATCCTACAAAAAGCCCGGGCATTGGAGTTTTTTTTTTTTTACGACGAAATCGTGTTTCCTAAGAGAAAAGTTATCAAACAAAAACAGAGGAAACCTAATTTTCCCTATATCGCTTTTTCTATTTTTTTCTTCAGTTTTTCGATTTCGAACTTTACTGTTTCATGAAATTTTGCATCTGGGGACTAAGGATTTCTCGATCTCAGCGCTTCAAGCGGCCATAAATGAACTATTCCAGCATGACGTCATTTTCCCGGTTTTTTTAAATATTCGTATTTTCTACACTGTTTTGTTTATTCGTAAATTAGGAAGTTCGGGCTGAAAGTTTGCCATAGGGGGTTTTTAGAGGTGCTGAATCCGATTTTGGGGTCAAAAATAGGAAATTCCGACATGGTGAAATTCCTCATTGAGGAAGGACCACCAAAATGTTAACCCAAACAAGTGCAATACAAAAACAAGTGCCTAAACAAAAACAAGTTTTAAAATGTTTATTATTAAAACAAGTTTTAATAATAACAAAATGAGTGATTTATTGTTTTGTTCTTTCTATATTAATTATTATCCTTGTGATGGAGAGATGTCACACTGATAGAGAGAAATATGAACGACAATTTCACCCATTTTTGTGAAAGTATCGAAAAATATCGATACTTCAAAATATCGATACTTTTTTAAAGTATCGTATCGATATTTTTTGATACTTTCTAGATGTATCGATATGATATTATATCGATACTTTTGAAGTATCGGACATCCCTAGCAGAAGGCCCATATCTTTATCCTTTCACAACAACAACCTTGAGCATGGAAGCCTGCCCCGCACAGAGTAACGGAGACAAGTTAACAGAGAAGAAAGCCAACGTTAAAATGGCGTGCAAGCATTTTCGAGGCTGCCTTAGTGGCGCTATCTACTTTCAGCTATTTTTTAGGAACTACTGCGGAAGTGGTGGGGAGAGAGGCCACGCCCTTCTCTTGCCGCTTCTTTTTAAAATGCTACTACAGTACCTCCCGCTTCTTTTCAAAAATGCTATTGAGTTTTCTCCCGCTTCTTTTCAAATCACCTACTGCCTTCGAATGACCAGATATTCATTCTTCATCATTTTGACTTGAAAGGATAACCCATCAAAATGAAAAGTAATGAACAAGTTGCTCTTTCAATAAACAAAATGATGAAGAATGAAAATTCGGATGAATAAAACAAAAAATACTCTCATAAGTTGAAAATGAAAATGGAAGTGTTGATAATAACAACAATAATAAGGATGACAAAGGTACTTTATTTATTACACCGAAAACATTCGTAAGAAACATAAAAATTCAACAAATGAATAATAATAAAAACATACTATAATTCAACAAAATAAAAATAAAAACATACCATAATTCAACATAAAAAATAAAATACTTTGAAAATGAAATATTAATGAAAATAAAATACTATAATCGACATAAAACTTCAATAGAAAAATAGTAATAAAAAAACTGTAATTGAAGTAGCAGAACCTGGATGAAGATTAAGGGCGGTATTCATAGTCATGACTCGAGTTGGAGGACTCCTCCAAAGTACGCTCTGAGGAGTCCTTTCCTCCTCGAGCTATTCATAGTTAAGCCCTAAGCCAAAGTCAAGGCCAGACTCATCCTCCAAGTCGAGGAAGGTCTCGAGGAAGCCTTAAGGAGGCCCGACGGCTCCTTAAGCTATTCATAGTCGCCACATTTCAAGGCGTCCTCAAACCGCTAAAGGCGTCCTCCAATGGCGGTATTCATAGATGACTTCGGAGGTGGAGTCGAGAAATTTGAAGGCCGAATCGAGATATTTCGAGTCGAGAAAGGGGCTTCGAGCTTCCTCAGCCCAAGGTAGGTGAAAAGGTACCTTGAGGAAAGATTTTGATGATATCTACCTACCTGTTATCACAAGCGTTGTCGTTATAAAATATTCTACGGATCTATTCTTCGGTTATTTCGTCCGAAAACATGGATTTCGAAGATATTGAAAGATTGGAGGAATTTGATGAGTATTTATAGGAATCTTCGCGAGATCAGCGAAGGCCGAAATGTTACTTGCGGGATCAAGAAAACCCTTTGGAGGTAGGTACTCAAAAGTTATGATAATAATGATGAACACGGTGAATGCCAGTAATTTTGTTATGTTCTTATTTGTATAGGTATTGGATGATCGAACATTTCGGAAGAAATTTCGTTTTACAAAAGAGACCGTGATAAACGTGCTGCTCCCGATTTTCTTCCTGCCCGAGAGTATTTCTGTGAACAGAATCTATCTCTTCATCATCTAGGGCTGGGTACTTACGACTGAGTTACTTGCACCAAATTCTGGCATATTTTTCTTACATAACTAGTCGACAATATACTGAAATTTGGTCGATTCCGGTTCAGTGGAAGAAAAGTTATGACCGCCCGATATTTGATGATAGCTGATTTCAGTAGAAATGTCGAACATTTTCGCACTTTACAAAAAATTGTCATCTTCAAATAGTTCTAAACTCTAGTGAATGTTCGAGCAACATGTCCTCAACAATATACTAAAATATGGTGAGGGAATTTTGAATAAAAAGAAGTAATCGATCTTAGAAGTTGCCGAGCCATCTGTTTCAAAGCCGAGGTTCTGTAGTCATAAGCACTACAGAACGACATTTTCGCACTTTACAAAATAAAGTCATCTTCAAATAACTCCAAACTCTAGTGAATGTTAGATCAACATATCCTCAACAATTTTCAAAATATGGTGGGTGGGAATTTCGAATAAAAAAAGTAATCGACTATGTTCAACTCTTCATAGTAGGTAGGTACTGTACCTACCTATTAGGTACCTACCTTCCTTGTTGAAAGCACGTATTAATACCAATGGAAATTTGTTTCATATAGTTCTAAAGCCTTCATTTGTGTCACCCCATAGGAGGAAAAGTAGAAATTGGTTTTTCTACTGATTTGAGAAGTATGAGGATGAGAAGTTCTGTTGTAACGGAATGACGCGGCCGCGGGACTCGGGAAGTGTTGCGAGTCAGTCTAGATGCGCCTTTAATCTATGGCCCATTTCACTCAGGTGAAAAGCGCTTTGGTACTTTGTAAATTACAAAACAACGAACAAGCGCAAAGAAAAGGAGCACCAATATTAGTATAATATACTTATTGAATATAATACGCAACTTTGTGTTTGGTACTTTCCACTGAAATTAAAATCACTCGCGATTTTCTCCCAACACTTTTTTTTTCGACAAACGAGACCGCATCTATTTTTTTTCCACAATGTCCTTATTTTCAATTATGAGTTTCCTCAACGTAGTTTCTACAGCTTCGCTTAAAAACGGCTCTCTTCTTTTCTCTTTCCATTCGGAAACTAATATAAAAAATCGTTGTCCCATGACACACCGAACTGTATACCTCCTTCCTTCGGCGCATGAAGTCGATCAAAAATTAAAAGGTAGCAAACACTATTTTATTGAAGAAGGAACGCGAACAACAGGAACTCTGATGGTCCAAATTCAAAGCCGAAAAACAACACCAACCATTCTGAAATAAACAACCGAACCTTCTCTACTGAAACCTTCACTGAGCTGTTACCTGAACAGGGCTGCCAATTCTTCCTCGACCGTCGTTTGGAAACTCGAGGTCTCCTCGAGTTGAGGATGAGCTGAGGTCGACCTCCAAATGCGTTCTGTTTGTCTATGAATAGGGTGCGGAATCCTCGAGAAAATATAGGTTGGAGGAAACCTTAACTCGAGTCGAGGAAATCCGCGCCTTGAGGAATGACTATGAATACCGCCCTAAATTCATCACGTCAAATTTAATTCGTAAGAAGACTGCAGAACAATCACAATAGCTACACGGGTGATTCTCAGAAAAAGCTCAATAATAGTGTTATGGTAGGGTTTCTCCAAATGTGCGTCCTTTAGTGTTTCTTTCTATTTTTTTATTGGGTTTATTCCCGCCTCTGCCTACTAGAACCTCTTGAAAAATTTACTTTTATCCGAAATTAATACCTTTTCTTTTGTCTTGAAAGGCTCAATTCTCATTACCACCACCCGTAATGATTTCATTTTTGCCTACAAAAGTCTTCTCCTAGGCCTTGGAAAATATTGTTTGCGTGAAAAAACGAATTAAACTGAAAGTGTACAAGTAGATCTCATCAAGAACAGAGTGGTGTGATTTTCAAATCCATTTGGTGATGCCAATAACTTATTTCAAAAAGTGTAATGGTGAAAAGTCTCATTACCTCACAAGAATCAAGATTTTCCCTCTCTTAGCGACCAACAGGACATTTTGGCGAACTTTCGACTAGAATCGTAGTGGTAATACTGCAGAGCGCCAGGGAACTCGCCACCGCCATTTCCCTCGTCAGTTAGTAACACTGGGCTGAAAGCTAAATGCGGGAGCCTGAGAAGCGTTCTGATTGGTGGAGCTCCCGCATTTAACTTTTAGCCCAGTGCTGCCCCGTCATAGCCAACTGTGGCAAAGTAGACGAGGAGTGGGGAAAAACACGCCCACAAGAACTGGCCGCATCTCCAATGAATGGAGTGTAGCGGTCCATGGAGTGTCGCTCATGGAGGCCACCATGGACTCACTGGATCGCAGGGACTCACTGAAGGCAGCAAGAAGAAGAAGACGACGTTTCCTCTGCTCTTGTTATCAGTTTTAGAAGTTGATTGTTTTGATTTTTGTCAGTGAAATTTTACTATTTTACTCGTGTGACTGTGAACACATTAATTACTCAAAATACAAACTATAGAAAAGAGTGTATTGTGAAGAAATGGAAGAAGAAATTGTGGTGAAAGAAGAGGCGACTGAAGATCAGGTGAAGGAAAGTGACGTTCTGGAGGGATCTTCTGGAGTACAGAAGTGTGAGTTGAAGACTTTCGAATGTGATAAATGTGATTACAGAGCCTCGCGTCTAGGATCTCTGAAGTCTCACATGAGGACTCACACTGGAGAGCAGCCCTACGCCTGTGATAGATGTGATTACAGATCCTCGCAGCTAGGACATCTGAAGAGGCACTTGAGGACTCACACTGGAGAGCAGCCCTACGCCTGTGATAAATGTGATTACAGAGCCTCGCAGCTAGGACATCTGAAGAGGCACTTGAGGACACACACTGGAGAGCAGCCCTACGCCTGTGATAGATGTGATTACAGAGCCTCGCAGCTAGGACATCTGAAGAGGCACTTGAGGACTCACACTGGAGAGCAGCCCTACGCCTGTGATAAATGTGATTACAGAGCCTCGCAGCTAGGACATCTGAAGAGGCACTTGAGGACACACACTGGAGAGCAGCCCTACGCCTGTGATAGATGTGATTACAGATCCTCGCAGCTAGGACATCTGAAGAGGCACTTGAGGACTCACACTGGAGAGCAGCCCTACGCCTGTGATAAATGTGATTACAGAGCCTCGCAGCTAGGACATCTGAAGAGGCACTTGAGGACACACACTGGAGAGCAGCCCTACGCCTGTGATAGATGTGAATACAGAGCCTCGCAGCTAGGATCTCTGAAGAGGCACTTGATGACTCACAGTGGAGAGCAGCCCTTCGCCTGTGATAGATGTGAATACAGAGCCTCGCAGCTAGGAGCTCTGAAGAGGCACTTGATGACTCATACTGGGGAAAAGCCCTACGCCTGTGATAGATGTGATTACAGAGCCTCGCATCTCTGGTCTCTGAAGACTCACATGAGGACTCACAGTGGAGAGAAGCCCTACTCCTGTGATAGATGTGAATACAGAGCCTCGCAGCTAGGAGCTCTGAAGACTCACATGATGACTCACACTGGAGAGAAGCCCCACGCCTGTGATAGATGTGATTACAGAGCCTCGCAGATAGGGTCTCTGAAGAAGCACTTGAGGACTCACACTGGTGAAAAGCCTTATGCCTGTGATAGATGTGATTACAGAGCTTCGCATCTCTGGTCTCTGAAGACTCACATGAGGACTCACAGTGGAGAGAAGCCCTACTCCTGTGATAGATGTGAATACAGAGCCTCGCAGCTAGGAGCTCTGAAGACTCACATGATGACTCACACTGGAGAGAAGCCCCACGCCTGTGATAGATGTGATTACAGAGCCTCGCATCTAGGATCTCTGAAGACTCACATGATGACTCACACTGGAGAGAAGCCCTACTCCTGTGATAGATGTGATTACAGAGCCTCGCAGCTAGGAGCTCTGAAGACTCACATGATGACTCACACTGGAGAGAAGCCCTACGCCTGTGATAGATGTGAATACAGAGCCTCGCAGCTACGAGCTCTGAAGACTCACATGAGGACTCACAGTGGAGAGCAGCCCTACGCCTGTGATAGATGTGAATACAGAGCCTCGGATCTAGGAGCTCTGAAGACTCACATGATGACTCACACTGGAGAGAAGCCCTACGCCTGTGATAGATGTGATTACAGAGCCTCGCATCTAGGATCTCTGAAGACTCACATGAGGACTCACAGTGGGGAGCAGCCCTACGCCTGTAATAGATGTGAATACAGAGCCTCGCAGCTAGGAGCTCTGAAGACTCACATGAGGACTCACACTGGGGAGAAGCCCTATGCCTGTGATAGATGTGATTACAGAGCCTCGCATAAAGAATATCTGAAGAAGCACTTGAGGACTCACACAGGCGAAAAGCCCTACTCCTGTGATAGATGTGATTACAGAGCCTCGCATCTAGGGTCTATGAAGACTCACTTGAGGACTCACACTGGAGAGCAGCCCTACGCCTGTGATAGGTGTGATTACAGATCCTCGCATCTTGGGTCTCTGAAGACCCACTTGAGGACTCACACTGGAGAGAAGCCCTTTGCCTGTGATAGATGTGATTACAGAGCCTCGCTTCTAGGGTCTCTGAAGACCCACTTGAGGACTCACACTGGAGAGAAGCCCTTTGCCTGTGATAGATGTGATTACAGAGCCTCGCTTCTAGGGTCTCTGAAGACTCACTTGAGGACTCACACTGGAGAGCAGCCCTTCGCCTGTGATAGATGTGATTACAGAGCCTCGCATCTAGGGTCTCTGAAGACTCACTTGAGGACTCACACTGGGGAGAAGCCCTACGCCTGTGATAGATGTGATTACAGAGCCTCGCATCTAGGGTGTCTGAAGAAGCACATGAGGACTCACACTGGAGATAAGACATAAGCAGCAATTCGAGGAAATACACCAGAACCATAGATTATTCATGTACAACAAATTTTGTAAATAATGTTCTCCGAGATTAGCTTCAGCTCTGTTGATAAACATCAATAAATCGAAGTAGAAAACTACCTGTCAATATTTATTTAAAATTCCTTCAATGGTTTTGAAAAAATAAAAATAAAAATTTTTGAATTTGATTCCGAAAATGTACTACTTTTACTTTGATTAGAGATTTTCATAGAGAACATCGCTGAAAATGTCATAAAATTTGGTCAGTAGCTTCGTGTTTTGCCTTTTACAAGGACCTGCAGACAGACATGGAACCATAATTGTTCAGGAAGGTCATAAACGTAAAATGCGAGTGGATATTTGATCTTGGAGGACTTCCAGGGGACGTCCCATTCGATAAGCATTAGATCAGTTTCAAAACATTGTCCAATTCGGAAGAAAAATTAACGAGCCCCTTGAAGACTCTGGGATTCGAAGAATCTTCCCTCTCATCCACGCATGGCTAGTTCGAAAACACCACAGTACTTGACAATCAATGATTCGAGATAGAATGTATCTATTTTTCTTAACCGTTTCGTTTTTTTGCATCAGATTAAGACGATATGCACTGTCGAGTTGTTGCATTATATTTTGACGACCCAGTATACGCAAATATACCAGAGCACGTATGCCGTCTTTAACCCAAGCCTCATTTCGGTTGGTAGAACAAAGTAGGCAAGCAAAATAATTTGTTAGTCACTTCACACCCACAAAGCCAATCTACCTTCTTATAATATTCGATTTTAAACTTACGGTACGAATCTGCACAAGGGGGGGCCAGTTTTTAGAATGTCGCACTTTTCCACAACTGACAAACGTGAATAATTTACTTTAATGTGATGCACCGAATCATTCATAGTACCTACAACACTCCTGAATAGTCACAATACTTTGAACAAAACGGTGGACCGAAAACGAAAAAAGGAAATCCCTCATCAGATTTGTTTGTTTACTTATTACAAGATAAGGCCAGCTCTCTGACTGGGAGCAACAATTCAGTTCTGCTCCCCGAAGCACATTTCGTGCTCTCTGGTTGGTCAATCTCACGTGCCTGCCTCCCTCGAAACACGTCACCATGACGTCACCCTCCCCAAAAACGGAGCAGAGAAAAGGTAATGCTCCAAACAGGCGTGATTGGTCAAGAAAGAGGGAGCTCCCCGCCTCTGTTTTCACGCGTAGATTCAACTAGCACAGTACCTACAATCGTGTCTTCTGTCACTAGCCAACTTACTGTTCAAACGAAGAGGAACGAACTTTGAATTTTTTTTCTCATTTGCTGGGGGTGCACATGCGCCTATGCGCCTATCAGTAGCCGCCCCTGGCCGTGGCTACTCGAGATCATACAGGGTCTGACAGGCGGATTCGAAGAACGTCTTTTAGGAAATGTCCCGTGGGTTTCACTTCACTTGCACAAGTTCTCAGTTCATTCTGCGACACTACGTTAGGGGGGGGTGAGACTTGAAGTTTGGTTCTATGCTTAGAGACGTGTGGCTTCAGACTGAGGCGCGAGGGAGGGGGCAGCCCCTTTTATCCCCTCGGCCATCTTACATTTGGGCGTTGGCGGGTCCCGATGGTGGCCCGCCCGTGTCTCTGACGGTGGATGGCGGACAATGCTGGGTTTGGTTAGTGTTCGGCGGACAGCGATGTTGGCTCAAGTGTTGCTCATATGGAAGTAGTATGAATGGACGTTATTATAGAAATGGACAGAATTTTGAGTCCATAACACCAGCGGGAAATTTCCCCGCAGCATTCATATTGTTATATTCATCAAATACGTCATTTTCAACGCATTCTATATTTATATGCAGTTTGTGGCCACTTGGTTTTGTAGGACTTGCATTCGTACTTTCTTGTCATCATACTTTCGTACAACAGCTTTCCTAATATTTGTATTTGTATTCCTAATAGTTGTATTTGACGCATTCTCATTTCTCAGAAAATGAACTGTAAGGTACTCTTACAAAAGATTACTGAAGTAATGGGTTGGTCGCAATGAAACAACGTTCGTAATCAAGGAATAAACGTTTAATGATATTCGGACTCGCCGCCGATCGGAAACTGCCCAAGGCGCGAAGTGCCAACCTAACCTGCCTAGGTGGTAACCCTTTGAAGAAGGATCAAAAGAACACGTAGTGTGTTATCCTAACTCATACACATCATGCCTCCTCTCACAAAAAAAATGTACAAACAGATAAAGGAACAATCTTAAGCATAACTGAGTTAGGTTCCAGAACATATGTAGGAATATATCTATTTGCGACTAAGAGCTGTTCGAGAAACATAACACTAAAAATAAGGTAGTTGACTACATGATTTCAATTACACGTGGAAGCATACTAGACGAAATAATAAGAAAACAAAAAAAAAATACTTACAAATGGTGTAAAGTAAAATCTAAAAGGCTTAAACAACTCTTCGAGGCTCTTACCAGAATACTGATTAATTATTAGCCCTGCAACAATATAGCAATAGTCATAATCAAGAAGGGTACATCACCTACTCACTTATTCGTATTAGACACATAGTCTCTCAACCACCTTGGAGGTCTAACTGGTCTCCCTCTAGATGTAGTTGTTTCTCCATGAATCTCACTAGTCCCAGGGAGGGGGGAATGAACTAACTGAGAGGGCACCTGTGACGCTGTCAGTGTGTCGGGCTGTGAGGGTCGCGGGTGTCGGTTGTTGTTTACCTCAGCTCCATGGAAAGGAAGTGCTTGAAACAATCTCTGTGTCACCTGAGTGGGGGGTACAATAACTTTATATGGAATGTTAGGGTTAATCCCTGGTTCAAAGTTGCAATCCAGAGAGGGGTTATCATTAAAAGTTGACTGCTGACTGGTAGGCAATGAACCCCTAGTATGTGAAGACTGAGGGTGATTAACCTGAGCAGTAGGCTTCCTTGAACGTATCTGAGTCAAATGAACTTTAATTTTGGTACCATCCAATAACGACACTTCCCACATTGTTTCTGAGAGCGGTGCATGAACGACTCCTTCAACCCACAAGGGATGCTTGAGATGGGGCTTAGGTAATACCCATACCAAATTACCAACTGGAAAACGAGATGAGTTCCCAGGACCTAAAACTGGCGAAGGAGACACTATTTTAGAAACATGGGTCAGTGGTTTGAAACCTAACATAGCCTGCATCGGTGAATTCCCTGTCTCCGAGTGAGGGGCAGCTCTCATTGCTCCTAGCACGTGTGTTAAGACATCTCTCGGAGAGGTACCTGGTAGTTCTGAACTAGACTTTCGGATGCTCTGCTTCAAGGTGGCAACTGCACGCTCCGCCCGTCCATTACTGGGAGGATTGTACGGAGCAATGGTTTGATGAATAATACCCCAGTTGATCAGAAAATCACGCAGGTCGGCCGACTGGAATGGAGGACCATTATCAGACACAACCATTTTAGGAAACCCAAACAGGGCAAAGAGTTTCTTCAAAAATCTGATAACTGATTCAGCATTACTGGTTTTCAGTATCCTAGCATGTATCCAATTTGTATGCGCATCTACACAAACTACATATTCCCTCCCCTCCAAGTGGAATAGATCAATATGCAATCGCTCCCAAGGTACCTCAGTAGGTGGTCGATTTTGGCGCAGGGCCTTATCAGGCTTCCTGCAACGGTGAACATTACAAGATCGACATTGAGATACCAGATTTACTAAATCTGCATCCATACCTGGCCACCACATAAGAGGTTTGGCAGCCAATCGCATTCGTGTGATACCTATGTGGCCTACATGGATAGTAGCTAGTACCTCATGCTGAATAGATTTGGGAACAATTACTCTGGAATCAAAATAGAGAATTCCATTTGCATAGGAGAGAAACTTTCTGATAGGAAAATAAGGCAACAGTTCTGCAGCTTTTGGTTTGGAATTCCAACAACCCTGCAAGAGACCTATAACTTTTTGGAGAGTGGTGTCCTTTATTGTTTCCTGACGAATAAGATCAAGGTTAAGGGAAGGCTGTGAACCACCAACAAATGCAATTTCTGGGACCTCAGGGTTCTCTGGCATAGGTAACCGAGAGAGAGCATCTGCCTGAGGTATTGAGTCACCTGGCTTGAACCTTATTGAATAGGAGAAGGCTGATAGAATTTCAGCCCATCTCACTAAACGAGCCGCAGCGATTGAGGGAATACCCTTGTCCGGGGATAATATAGCCTTCAATGGCTGATGGTCCGTCAATACTGAAGTGCCTACCTTGGAGGTATTTCCTAAACTTTTGTAGGCCAAAAATAATACCTAGCGCCTCTTTATGCAGCTGACTGTAATTCCTTTGAGCATTGGTTAAAGTAGCAGACTGAAATGCCAAGGGTACCAGTTTCCCACCTTCCAAATGGCTCAGAGTGGCCCCCACCCCATATGAACTAGCATCAGTTGACATCACCAGTGGTTTCATGGGATCATAAAAGGACAGCACCGTTACCTGAGATAACATTAAATGTTAAAAATATTATTAAATAAAATATTATTAAAAATAAAATTAAACAAATTTTGTTTAATTTTTGTGAACAATTCGTCACATTCTGGAGTCCACATCCATTGGACTCCCTTTCGTAGAAGAAGATGGAAAGGATTCAACAAACTGGAAAATTTTGGGATAAATTGTCTATAAAAATTTACTAATCCTATAAAAGACCTCAGCTGTGAGACGTTTTGTGGGGGAGACATATGTGAGATGGCCCTTACTTTGTCATTGTCTGGTAATCTCCCCTTTTCTGATACTGTGAACCCCAAAAATTTTATGGAGGTACTGAACCAAACTGATTTTTCAGCATTAACTTTGACATTAAACTGCTCCAGACTTGATAGCACATTATGGGTGTTTTTCTCACATTCCAGCAGGTCCCTCCCTCCAATCAAGGTATCGTCAAGGTACGATTTACAGTAAGGAATATCACCAAGGATCCTATCCATAATAGATTGAAATAAAGCTGGGGCTGATGAAAGCCCAAATACCAAGCGATTATATCGGTAGAGACCTTGGTGAGTTGAAACGGTTAGCAAGTGTCGACTAGTCTTGTGTACTTCTAGTTGCAAATACGCAATCAAGTTTTGTAAAAAACTTACAACCCTGAAATGAGTGAATGATATCCTCTGGAGAGGGAGTAGGATAAAAGTCAGTTCTGACTGCTGGGTTAACCGTACGTTTCAGGTCAACGCACACTCTTATGCCCCCTGACTTCTTCTGAACGACGACCACCGGACTAGCCCATTCGGACTGTGTCACAGGAGTCACTATTCCTTGCTTGACTAAATCCTTAAAATATTGATCAACTTTAGGCTGCAGAGCCAATGGAACAGTATACGGTTTGTGGAACACTGGGGTCGCATTTTTCTTCAAGTTGATGTGAACCTTATAGTTTGAAATAGGAAGCTCGTTATCCTTGCACCCAAATACTCGAGGATATGCTGACGATAAGCCGGGGGGATCATTTTCCATGGAAAACACCGACGCACCCAACAGTGACGGTTGCCAATCTGGAAAGAGTTGAGAAATGGAATCTCGACCTAATATGGCTTTTGGATGCAACCTATCAGCTACAAGGAGGTTGGTGTCTACTACTTTCCCGTTGTACTGTAATTGTGTAGACAAAATCCCTAAAATTCGGATGGCCTCACCATTTGCTGCAGCTACTTTTCCTTGGTAGGGAAGTAGGGAAGGAGGGTAAGTACCCACAGGGATAACGGACTTATCCACTATGGAACATGATGCCCCAGTGTCAACCAGGAATTCCGTTGTTCGTTTTTCCCCCTTCAATACACAAGCAACTAATAGAGGGGACACAGAAGACACTCCATGATGGTCAGAAATAGATGCTAAAGGAACTACTTGAGATTCATTCTCTAACAGATTAGAGAGTTCCTAAACTGCATCTTGCTTAACGGCGAACGTTACAGGCATCGCCGTTATGAATCTGTCTAGGGCGAGTCAAATCGGATGCTAACCCTAGATGAACGTTAGCGAAAATAACATCGATGTTGAACAATTTTACGGCGATGACAAAAGTGACGCGAAAGTTAAAGAGACAGGAATTTCTGGCTTCGCCGTTAGATCCTCAGTTCTCTACTGTTGACTGCCTTCGTTTTTCAAGTTCGTTGTTCGCTATTTCAAGTACATCTTGTCAAGGTGTTTGTTCGAGATAGATCATTTTATGAATTTGTACGTTGCGGGTCTACTTTCCGCTGAAGATATGATCACCGTGCTGGAGACGAACGTCGAAAACGTTCCACGAAGACGGCGGCTCTCGGAGTACGGGCGTTTCTCACTGCCAAGTCTATCTTACTACAAGGTAAGGAATCGTATTGTTATTTACTGTGATAGGTACTCACACATAGCCTACCGACTTATTGGTATTTTCAACTACTTTGAGTGAGAAGAGAATAGCAAAAACCCTAATTCTGTGCGGTATGAATTTTGTTCCAGATTCCGGGAAACGAGTACCTACCTACTAACGAACATTTCGGAGTTCCCGATGTCTTTTCAGAACAAAATATATTTATTTCACTCAACCCAATATCTATTCAAAATTGTATTCAATAAAACGTAAGATTTAATACAACCTAAGTTATTTCTACCTTCACATTCATATTTCAATATCAAGTCAATTTCATGTTACAATTTTCATCTATCTCGTCATACGTCATCTAACTAAGTATGTCGATTACGGATATTAAAAGAATCATAAATTCGTGGTAAATAGTTTTTCAGGTAAAAGAAGGTAAGTTGGTATAAAATACGACTATCAGCGTGATTATTTGAGCAAAAATGATCAATTTTAGGGTTTTTCTTAATTTTTGGAAGTTTTTATGCAGATAGGTACACATTTTATAGAATAATTAAAAATTAACTACCTATTTTTTAACTCAACTATTTTAATTTTAAGGTACCTAACAATTTCCGAAAATGACGATATAATTATTTTTTATTGTTTTAATCTCACTTACTGTCACATGGACATCATCATTCAATATTGATATAAAAAATTCTGTTGATAATTTGCTGGGTTGTCAAAAACTCAATTCCATTGGAAATACTTTCTAGACTAGGTTTAATAAAGTGCTACGTAGTTATATCAATTAATATTAATAATAATAGCAATTAATATAATTAATTAATAAAAAAATCAGTTCGAAAAATAATAAAACGTCAAAAAACCACTCATTATGACGATCGGATATTATTTTTTAAATATTTACCAGAAATTATACAGGTACGTATGTATCAATTTTATTCTCACAATCATTTAATTAACAAAACTAATAACCCACAATACGGAAAAAATGCACACAGCTACTCGGAAACTGAAATATGACTTCGGATAGGTTAGAAAATAAAGAGCGTTCTAAGCTCCTTTTTTCATAAAGACAAGCTACCAAGGTACGTTTAATTTCACACCTAACTCCCCACTGACATGCATCATCACATTCTGTTAACAGAGTACAAAAATATCTAAAATTTACTTGTAATTTTACTAACACTGAATGTTGTCGTTGTTACTCGCTTTGATCTGCCTTACAATCGGGAACATGAGGTGAGGTGAGGCTTTGTTTTGAAATTGATGTTGGTGGTTGCAAAACTGTTACCGGCATGTCAGGTTCACTCTGCTCTAACGGCGGCCATTAGTCACATCGACGTTAGCAAGATTGCCGTAAGTTAGCGGCCAGAACGTTCGCCGTTATTTGCTCGGACGTTATTTGATCGCCGTAATTTTCTGCGCATGCGCAGAAGGTGATCTACGATCGCCGTTAGCTTCGCCGTTATGCCAAAATCATCTTTAGGAACTCTCTAATATGTTCGGATTTATTAGATTGACTAGACTGACTTACACTATGCTCTGAAGAGGAATCTGTTGAATCGACCAAGGCAGCAGCTTGATGGGTTTTAGAGGTAAGTAGTAGCCTTCTTCTTACTTGTACGGCAGACGTTTTGCAAGTGGCCCATCTTGGAACAGAGATTGCAGGTAGCAAAGCGGTGAGGACATTCGTCCGGTACATGGCCTTTGAAACATTTCAAGCAACGTGGCCAACGGGATCCTGAATGAGATGGCTTGGACGATTGAAAAACTGATTTTGGTGCACTCTTGTTCTTGAATTTTGACTTGGAGGACGACGAAATGGGAGCCACTGTTTCCGAGGTAGCCTGTATACACAATTTTGATAGACGAGCGGAATTGTCCCTCTTATCCTGTGCTCTAACAGCAGCCATCACATAGTCCTCAAATTTTGAAGTTTTAGCGTCAAGAGCCACAAGGGCATCAGTGATGTGTCCATCAGTGAAAGACAAACAAAATTTCGTGATAAGAGCAGCTTTCACTCCGTCATCTGACCCCCATTCTCCTTTGCGAGCTAAGGCATGTAGTCTGTCAGCAAACTCACGAATAGAGGAGCCCTCAGCTCGATGTAGGGAGAAAAGCTCAAAACGCGATTTCTGTGCATCAGCGCCATCAAGTTTATCGATTGCAGTCTTTACATCCACCCATTTAACCGTTGAAATTTCGCTGGGTAGAATCGAGTCCGTAAGGCGGCAATATTCAGCATCATATTAGCCTGAGAAGAAGTCGAACGCTTTCTCGTCGTCTTTCTCGACCTCAGTCCGCCGAAAATGAATTTCCGATCGAGAATAGTATGCAGCCAAGGATTCCAACGGGAATTTCTTCAGCTGGGAAACCGTGGATGTCATTCCGTCGATGTTTTCTCCAGAATTGTAATGAAAACGTAAAACAGCTGAGTTGAACTACCAATCCGGATTCTGAAGTTAGTAAGTAAAACTTCACTGACACTTAATAACTTGAACTAGCGAACAAAAAAAAAAGTCCATTCATGCAGCATGAATTAATGAGCGAATTTTCAAAGAAATCATTCAGTTTAAGGTGTGGTTAAGAAAAGGACCAATGGTGTTGCTATTTGTTGTAGAAAGTTTTTTTTTCGATTCTTGGTTTATATATATGTATATATGTTTTTTTAACATACTTTTACACTAATAATCGACGTCCTGGAAGACGTGAAATCACTGGGCTGAAAGCTGAATCTGGGAGCCCGAGAAGCGTTCTGATTGTGGAAGCTCCAGGACGTAGTTAAAGATGAGTGCGACAGATCGCGTTCATGATCGTATGTTCCCAACCTCGTCACAATAAGCCACCTTTTGTTTATCACACATTTTTCTCCTTCATGCGTTACTGCATCTAAGTAATTAATTTGATAACATTTAGTTATAATCGCGATATGTACGAAAAAATCGTGCAATTTTCAATAATACACTGGGTTTTAAACGTTTCTATCGGTGGCAGTTGTCGATAAAATATTTGAACGAGGACTCTTTTTTTTTTTTTTTTTTTTTTTTTCGACATGATTTTCGCATGAAAATTTGCTAATAATACGCTGCAAATTATTGCTGGGTATGCTTTGAAGACGTTAGGAGTCCATATTCATGTTCTACTCGTCTCTACGAACTCATAGAGTACCCACACGGCTACTCCATTTCTGGGTACAACAAATATACGCGCGTACTCATTATATATATATATATATATATAGCTACAAACTTTTCTTAATTTTGGACAATTTTCATTTTTGAAAAATGCATTCATATCAGAAATGTTGTGCTGAATCCGAATATACCATATATTACCATGATTTTCAATGTAAAAACCACAAAAAACTGGAAAAACCCATTTTTTTGAAGTTTTTTTGAATTTTGGACCACTTTGGATTGTCCAAAATTGCTGGTTAACGAACTTGACCTATGGTTTGATGCTACAAACATTTTGGCAAAAACTAAAAAAAAATTTTTAAACAATTACTCAAGTTATCGTCCGGAATGACACATATATATATATACATATGATTTTTGGAAAAACTTCAGGGATTGTTTCAGAATGTTCCAAAACGGATTTCAGTGTGAAAATGTTTCGAAAAAGTCGATTCTAAAAATTTTGAGGCCATTGCAATAGCTTCATTTTCCTTGAAAATTCGCTAAAAGTCCCATACTCGTCAGCCACTGAAGTAATGGGTTGGTCGCAATGAAACAACGTTCGTAATCAAGGAATAAACGTTTAATAATATTCGGACTGGCCGCCGATCGAAAACTCCCCGAAGGCGCGCAGTGCCAACCTAACCTGCCTAGGTGGTAACCCTTTGAAGAAGGATCAAAAGAACACGTAGTGTATTATCCTAACTCCACACATCAGTAGACTCGGAAGGAAAAAGAGAAGCGAGGCTCAAGCCACAAAATATTATATCACATTTTGTAGTGGGGTTGTGATTTGCAACTGGTTGGATAATGAATAGTGTAGTGGCAATAGCTTCCACGAAATATGGACATTAGCCTAAAGTATGCCTAAGAAGTTCTCAAAAGCAGAAAATAAAATCATTTCTGTCCCTCAACCACACCTTATCCATCAGTACAACTGTAACAAGGGAGGGACTGATCGCATAGACCAGGACATCAATAGATATAAAACTGGTATTAGAGAGGAAAAGTGGTAGTGGCCACTATTATGTTGCTCATAGATGTTGGCTTCAACAATGCGCGTCTAATATGTGTGCGTACTATACTCTATTATTCTTGTCAAAATATTGTTTGATACAAATTTTGTTTCTGGAATTTTCTCAAAAAACTACTCTGACTGACGACTGTGCCAGATCTGGCACGGGGGGTTACGCCCCCCCTATGGGTGCAAAATTTAAATTAATATTTTTCCTAGCTTATTTGAGGTTCAGTAACATTGTTTTGAGGTAAAATTATATTATATCTCAAAAATTATAGTTCTCGGCGTAAATGGGTTAAAAGAAAAACTCAAAATGAAAGGACGAGAAGATCTGTTTGTTGATGTTATGATAGTTGCTTCGCACAACAGCCACTAGCGCTAGGGTTTGTAATTCGACGTCGAATCTCATAATTCGACGCCTTCAGCCCGTCGTAAATCGAATCGTCGTATTTGCCAGTGCGCATGCGCATTGACTCCCGTCGCATCTCCAAATTTGAATCTCCCGGACCATGAATACCCCTATTATAGTTTACACCAGTATTTACCATAATTTATTAGTTGATTGGTTTGGAAAAGATAATGTTCACTGTAAAGTTTCAAGAAGCTTGCATACGAGTCTGCAACACATGTCTTCACTTTTTCCCGCTACCTACCCAATCTGCTTTCGAATGTTGTTGATATTTCTTCTAACTCAGGGGTATATCTCAGTTTCTTCCGTAAGTACAACGGTTTTGGCAGTACCGTAAAACCGTCAAACTTTACCCCAAGATTTACTCCAAAACATTTCCAAATACAATTTCTCTCACTCGAAATGGGTTAAATTGATTTTTTTAACAAGTGAATTGATCTTCAGGGCTTCCTGAACATTTTGAGTGGTCGAGCTCATTGATCAGATAATTGTAACCCGCAGATTTAATTGTTTAAATGTTGGAGTAAAGTTACCTACGAGTGCGTCTATCTTTACTCCACTCTGGAAAACTCACGGTTATCGCTACAGAAACGGGCAGTGGTGCAATGTTACTAGTCGGAATTGAATTCATTACCCCAGAAATACTTGCTAATATCAAGTATGACATACATAATATTATACATTGTATAATATTATTATAAAATATATTCTGAAAAATTGAACTTTTTAGCTTGAAAAATACAAGTTATACCTAAGAAAAATATAAATTCCAATGATCATTTATTTCAACGAATTTGCTTGAAATGCAATATTTCTGGTTAAGAGATCACAATCTCAGTCTTCCAGTATAGACAGACTTATGTAGGTAATCGAGCAAAACTTTCTACAAGTAAAGAAATATTAAAGGACAATTAAACGATAAACGAATGACTTAACCCTCCAGTGGTAGACCTAATCTCATCTCGCAAAAGGTAGACCCAGGAGCGCGGCGCTCTTTCGGAATTTCCTCCCGAAAAAATCAATATTTATCATATTTTTTAATTGTTTTTAGTCAGAGTGTGATACTCAACTCATCTACTGGTGTATCTAAAAGTGTTCAATAAAAAACATATAGGTAAAAAAAAGTTTTTTTAAAAATTGAACTCAGGAACACGTATTGGTAAAAATAGGTTCCTTTTGCTCAACTCTGAAATACAAATAACTGAGCAATTAAAATGTGACTAATCAAAGCCGTTTCAGTCAGATGCACGTTCTGCCTTTTCGACAGAATCTTCCTGCAGCCGCTTCTTGGGGTCAGAAGAGCGCTCAGACTTAAGAGCGATCTGACACATCCACGTTTTAGTGCAAGAAACCAATTCATAATAACCCTGAGGGGGTTTGGGGACTGATAGGAGGGTACGGTCCTGCGTATAGGTGGTTTCTAGGAGGGAACTGTGAATCATAGCCCTCAGGATAGCCACTGTGAACCACAGTATTCGAAAAATGGGCTGAAGGAGCGCCGCGCTCCGGGGTCTACCAGTGAAGGGTTAACAAAATCACAGAAAAAGTCTGTTTCACATTCGATAACTTTCAAATGAATTGCAATGGTAAATTTCAAAGTTAACCCACGAGTAAATAATATGGTAAATCACAACTTATGAGACCAAACCACGTTTATGTTCATATCATAATGCAGCTGTTCAGTTGTAAAGTTTCGGTAGGGGCGCGTACCAAGCTTTTTCTCATTTCTTCTCCCCATCTCTTACTTCTGACATGAGATACACTAGAAACCTTACATTCAACACTGCAAAAATTATAAAACTCAAATATTTTTCGAGATTAAATAAGAAAAATATGAGTGAGGCTACCTTTATCCCAACCTTTATAGTGGAGTAAAGATACCCGGTTTTTGGAGTAAACTTACCATCAAATCTTTGGTAAACAAAGGCATAACTAAAAAAAGACTTTTTTGAGAATTTGGTTAGTGTATTTTGTTCAAAATAAGATATTGAAAGTGATATGATGAGGGCTTGCCTGGTAAATCCACTCCAAACACCTAATTTGGAAGAAATTTTGGAGCACGAGAAACAGGACAAAAACAGCTGAACAGGAAACTATGACTGATAACAGCTGATAACATGGATAAAGGCGCCATCGCAAGCCACATCGATTCTCTGGGATGTGGAGAATAACGAAAACACAAGAGCTAACTTTTATCTAAGTTCTACCACGCTTACGTCACAATTGAAGATTCTCACTTTTTGGGGTAAAGTTACCCCTGGTGGGGTAAAGTTTGACGGTTTTACGGTATATCATTTATGCGTAAATGTAGGGCTTTCCAACGAATGGTGAACAATTTTTCTATGAACGCAAATGACGAAGATAAAGTTCGATAGGAACGACTTGGCTGTAAGTAGAAATCATCAGAAAAACAACCGTAACTTTTTTTTCGTTTATGTGCCAAAGTATTGACATAAAATGTCAATATGCCAAAAAGGAGAGCCATCGACTAGAGTTTCGAGGTAGCTTCCCTGGAAAATATTCCGTACATAAATATTGGCATGTTGTACGATTTTTACGTCAATAACGACAAGTTCGTCAGCGCCGAAATAAAAGGAGCCAATAATGTGAGGTAAGTTGACACTTTTATAGTAAAAGGTCAGTTGTAACTGTGATTTCTTGTGTGTAGTACTTCTTCATCCAAATGGTTGCTCATTTATTGGAAGTTTCATCGTAGTGTCATTATCCTGTACAATGTAGTACCAATGAGTGTTAGTAAATTGTTAAATAAAACGATGTTGGTTGTCCAACTTGGAAGAATCTAGCAAATATGCGAGGTTGTGGCTCGAGTAACACCAGAACACCGCATTTCTTCACAACCATATGAGGTTTCAGTTACGGTGGAGGGAATGCCAGTAGGAAACAAAATCTTTGATGCAACATGTTTCGATTGCGCAGCTAGCAAAATTCAGTATGAAAGCACCACAAAGTGTGAGTGATTCTCCAATTTTATTGCCACAAACGAACGTAAACAAACAGAGGGTTGCTATCGAAGGACCCCCCGGCACAGTACCCATAACCTTGCGTCAGGGTAACAGTGGTTTAAGGGTGTCTTGGCCCCCTTCACACCCGTGACGTAGCCCCCACCCCACAGTGTCAAAGCCGTGTGTAGGTTTTCCCGCCTGAATTCGAAATCCCGTTTTTCGAAAAAATCTCTAAATTTTTATGAAGCCTTTCCGGGAGTTTTATTTGCAGATACGTACTTCAATAGAGATTCTCTACACAGAAAAAATACAAAAAAATATCATGCAACTACCCCATTGCTTGACTCTTCTTAGGATTAATTTTCAAGCCATTACGACGAGACCAGTGCGAGACTCTCACCAGCTCCTCATTGACGATTGCGATGCCATGCGTGAGCTCATCTATTGAGCATTGGTGAAATAATTGACAATCATCTGCATATAAATGTGGTGTGGACGAGAGCAAAACTTTTGGAGCATCATTAATGAAAAGACTGAAAAGAAGAGGTCCTAAGATAGAACCCTGAGGAACCCCTGCATTCAACGGCAAGGACTTGGACTCAAACCCATTACTGAGAATGGACTGAGATCAGCTTGAACAAGCCAGTTTGCACAGTTATATCGTTGCATGTGAACGCTGTTTGCGCAAGCCATTTGGCTTGCGCAAGCCAAAAAATTTGGCTCGTGCGAAGTCTGTCTCGGACAGAAATTCGGCTTGAGGTTGGAGCTTGGCATGAGTGGAGTTTGAGCGTGTGAACGCAGTTCAAGCCTACCCACGATCTCGCGCCGGTGCATTCCTTCTCTTCAAGTGTGTGAATCACATTATTCCAACCCCATATCACTCGGGAGCATCTAGCGCTCGTTCAAGCTGCATTGGTTGATTGGTTCTTGCGATGCAGAAAGAAAGAGAATTTCTCTGTGAATTCATTGAGCTGTACAAGTCTCAAATAATTCCGGAAATCATTCGGTTCCCCTCTCAATTCCACTATTAAATTGGTATGGGAAAAGCTGCCCCTCCTGAGCAACCAATCCTTGCTCCATTTCCGACCTTTGGAACTCTTTGAGCCCAATTTTTTCTTTATCAAGCAAGCCGCCGTCGTACACAGGATAAGCTCCTCCTCATCCATATTAAAAACGTCTGCCAAGTGGGTGTGGCACATAGCTTCCTCGTATCCATAACCCGGTTATATAGATGATCCGATGCATAGTAGTTAACCTCAAAACATCAATCTCTAAGTACCATCCACTACCCTCATAGGGAACCATCTACACGCTAATCTGAACAATCCTAGAAAATTTCATCAAATTCGGATGAAAAATTAGGTGAGTGGATATGTTTTTGGATCAAAAAATACTTAGCCTCGGCTGGGATTCGAACCCGCGACCCCTGGGGGACAGTTGAAGTTACGGCTGTTACAAGGAATTTACGTTTGCGCATGCGCAGTCGCTTCTATCGGTCCGGGGATGATGATTTTCATAGGGGATCATCTACAACCTAATCCACATAAACCCTGAAAATTCCATTGAAATCGGGTAGAAAATTTGGAAGTTATGGCCATTAAAAGGAAATTCACGTTTGCGCATGCGCAGTGGCTACTATCAGTCCGAAGTTGACGATTTTCATAGGGGACCATCTACATGCTAATCTGTAGCATCCCTGAAAATTTCATTGAAATCGGATGGAAAATGTAGAAGTTATGGCCGTTACAAGGAATTCACGTTTGCGCATGCGCAGTCGCTTCTATCAGTCCGGGGATGATGATTTTCATAGGGGACCGTCTACACACCAACCCGCACAATCCCTGAAAATTTCATAGAAATCGGACAATAACTTCGTATAGTTATGCGCGTTACAAGGAATTCATGACAGACACACAGACAGACAGACAGACAGACACACAGACACGGAACCAAAATTGTTCAGAAAGGTCTAAAACGCAAAACGCGAGTGGAAATTTTGATTTTGGAGAACTTTTTTTTTTCGTCCTTGATAAGTGAAAACAAAGCTTCCGCTACCTTGGTAGACTCGGAAGCAAAATTATGTCGAAATTTGTGATTGGTTTTTTTTTAATAATTTAAATTTTTTTAATTAATCAACTTTAATTAAAGCGCACTGATCGACGAAGTCCACTGACTGAATCCCACACAATTTCACAAGCACAACTGAACGTGTGAACGCGACTGCGTTGTTCAGTTCAGTTTGCGCAAACTGGCTTGTGCAAATGGCTTGAGCGTGTAAACCACAGAGTAATGGAGACAAGTTAACAGAGAAGAAAGCCAACGGTAAAATGGTGTGCAAGTATTTTTGAGGCTGCCTCAGTGGCGCTATCTACTTTCAGCTAGGATTGAGGAACTACTACGGAAGAGGCGGGGAGGGGGAGGCCACACTCTTCATACCGCTTCTTTTCAAATCCTTTCGAATGACCAGAAATTGATAACTTTTCGTTTCATCATCATTTAGATTTGCAAAAATTACTTGGAAAAACCAATCGAGGCGAAAGATATTTTCAGAGTTCCTCATGCAATTGTTGTTGTCCCTATCGCCAGTAGTTCGAATGTTGAATCGACAACTGCCACCCTTAGAAACGTTTGAAACCCAGTGTATTATTGAATATCGCCCGATTTTTTCGTACATATCGCGAATATAACTAAATGTTATGAAATTAATTACTTGGATGCGGCCGGTTACGCACCAATGAGAAAAATATGTGATAAACAAAAGGTGGCTTGTTGTGATGGGGTTGGGAACAAACGATCGTGAACCGGCCATGAACGCGATCTGGTTCTTTCCGCTATAACTACGTCCTGGAGCTCCACCAATCAGAACGCTTCTCAGGCTCCCACATTCAGCTTTCAGCCCAGTGGTGTAAACCCACCTAAAGATATGAAGCTATTAATTCACAAGCAGAGGTTCCAAAGTTGAAGATAGAGGCCAATTTGTCAATGAGGAGCTGATGATTCACAGAGCCAAAGGCATTTTTAAAATCTAGCAAGATCAATATTATATTATATTGATATTATATTATATTGATCAATATTATATTGATGTACTATAATAGTACACTTCCCCAATTCAATACCATACCTTATGTTCTCTGATATGTTGAGCAAAGCCGTGGTACAACTATATTATCATAATATGACCTCATTGAAAGTGTTAAGGTTGATCGACATTGTTTATTTGTTGGTTGTGTCAATAATCAGTCAAATTAATGATTATTCCGTCAAAATTAGTGGGTTTTTTCAACTAATTTCATGATTTTTCAAACTTAATTAGTCATTTTTTAAATCAAATCTAGAAAAATGTAAACTAAAATCGTAATTTTGTCAACCAAATTATTAATTTTCAAACTGTTATATTTTTTGATGTATTACAAATACTGTATTTCATGGAGGATCTCCTCCAATTCGTAGGGACTGTCTCTGTAGTGTCCCAGCATACCTTGTTCTTTATTGATTGAGGAGTTTGAAATAAATATCGATAGGTAGTTATCTATTTCGATTTATTGATGTTTATTACAGAGCTATTGTTTGTCTTCGAGAAAATTATTAACTAAATTTGCTGTATAATTATGAGTGAACTGCGTTCCTGGTAGATTTCGTCGAGTTAATGGTGTGTCTTCTCTCCGGTGTGTGTTCTGATGTGTTTCTTCAAATAACCTGGATCCGAGGCTCTGTAATCACATTCATCACAGGCGTAGGGCTTCTCTCCAGTGTGTGTCCTCATGTGTCTCTTCAGAACTCCTAGCTCTGAGGCTCTGTAATCACATCTATCACAGGCGTAGGGCTTCTCTCCAGTGTGTGTTCTGATGTGAGTCTTCAGATTTCCTGGCCGTGAGGTTCTGTAATCACATCTATCACAGGCGAAGGGCTTCTCTCCAGTGTGTGTTCTGATGTGTTTCTTCAAATCTCCCAGGTATGAGGCTCTGTAATCACAGGTATTACAGGCGTAGGGCTTCTCCCCAGTGTGAGTCTTCATGTGTCTCTTCAGAACTCCTGAGTGTGAGGCTCTAAAATCACATCTATCACAGGCGTAGGGCTTCTCCCCAGTGTGTGTTCTGATGTGAGTCTTCAAACATCCTGGATCCGAGGCTCTGTAATCACATCTATCACAGGCGTAGGGCTTCTCCCCAGTGTGTGTTCTCATGTGAGTCTTCAAATAATCTGGCCGTGAGGCTCTGTAATCACATCTATCACATGCAAAAGGCTTCTGCTTCTTCAACTCACTCGCTGGTCCTGCCTCAGACCTCTGTACTCCGATAGATCCCTGCAGAACGTCACTTTCATCACACAGAGGGTCAGCAGCTGAACTGTCCTCTTGTTTGATCATCGGACACCCCGCATCTTCATCTTTAACTGTCGTGCTGTTACCAACCTCTTCTTCGACGTATTCATCCCCAATCAGCACCTCCTGTTTGATCAACACAAGTTCTCCTATCACCTGATCTTCATCTCCTTCACTCATCGGCTCTTCTTTCACCACAATTCCGTCCTCCATGACTTCACAAGACAACTCTTTGTACAATTTAGATTTTCAGTTATTCATGTGTACTGGCAACACTAAGCTACAGAAACACTAACTCAGAAACAGAAAGCTAATAAAAAAGATCAACTTCAAAAACTGATAAGCAGAGGAAACGTCTTCTTCTTCTTGCCCCCTCGAGAAGCCACTGGCGAGTTCCTGTGCTCCATGTACCTTGGAAGGACTCATCCAAGCATGGAACTGGCCTCCAGCCCCCCTGTAAAGCCTGATAGGTGGAGGGGAGGTCGGAAGTAGGCAGTGAGGGCGTGGCTTATGTAAAACCTCAGAACCCCGATATTCGCGGCCTTCACACTAGCGCGCTTTCCTGCCGGAAAGACCCCCAAAAGGAAAAGAGCGCAGGAAAGAGTGTAGGTGTAAATGCAAAGTCTGGAGTGGGGGATTGCGTGCCCACCGGATGACGAGCTTTCCTCCAGTCCACCTTTACTGGTAGTGTAAATCACATTCACGCTTTCCCGCATGCCTCCTCCCCTTCTTATCGTTCTTCTTCTTACCTTCACATTGTCTTTCTTGAGAACTTCGTAGAGAGCTTTGCATGTTTCTGGTATGATTTGGCTCAAAGAAGGAGCAGATATCCCGGTCGAGAATTTCAAATCCTCGTAAGATCGTCCAGTTGCCAAAAATCTGAGAGTTGCTGTTAAACGTTCATCAGCGCTGATACTTTTCCTTAGGTGGTTATCCTGTTTCGTGATTCATGGTTTTACTTTTTTAAGTAGGAGTTCATACGACGAGGGGCTCATCCTCAAGTAATTAGTGAAATCTTCCGGGTGACTTTCCTTCAGATCGTAAATTAACGGCAAATGTCCGAAACTCTCCTTTTCCGTTTTTTCCAACTCTTCCAACTTTCCAACTCCATTTTAACACCACACAAAAACCTCGCACGCCAACCAAAACCGTTGGTTTGACGATCACTCCACGCTCCGGGGATTGCGTGCAGGATTCCCCCTTACACTAGCGCTCTTTCCTTCGCGCTGTCAGGTGGACGCGCTTTCCTGTAGGAAAGCGTGTGCTCACTTTTTTGCTTCCAAATTCTTTCCCGCACGATTGCGCGGACAGTTTTAGTCGCGCGCTTTCCTCGACGCTCCAGGCATGGAGGAAAGAATGCAAGTGTAAAGGCCGCTATTGAGGCCCCTCTACTCCTCTGACACTCACTGCTAGATTTCATCGAGTTATTGGTGTGTCTGATATTGATATTTTTATTTCCTTTGGTTGTTGTGGAGAAGGAAGCAGAGGACGTCAATATACTCTTTTCAACATTTATTTGGCTAGCGCTTTCGGGTTTAATCTTGGTGGCTCATATTTTAATTATATATTTTTTTTAATTATTATTTTTTAATGGTTTTAATCAAAATTAATTATTAGGTAACTAATAACGTTTTTTCGACATAAAAAATTGTTTGACTGGTTGATTATACTAACTGTGATTATTCATGTTAGAGGTTAATTTTGTAGTCTTCAATTAATTGTTTTTTTCTTGTAGGCTTGAGAAAGGGGCCATAGTTTGCCCCGAAAGCGCTAGCCAAATAAATGTTGAAAAGAGTATATTGACGTCCTCTGCTTCCTTCTCCACAACAACCAAAGAAAATGACTACAGCAGGAGTACAGAACAAAGATATTTTTATTGTTGTGTATTGATACCTTTGATGAAAAACTCCCACCGATATAATGGTATTGATACTTTTACCTAAAATATCAGAGGTACCGTAAAACCGTCAAACTTTACTCCAAGATTTACTCCAAAACATTTCCAAATACAATTTCTCCCACTCGAAATGGGTTAAATTTATTTTTTTTATTAAGTGAATTGATCTTCAAGGCTTCCTGAACATTTTGAGTGGTCGAGCTAATTGATCAGATAATTGTAACCCCCAGATTTAATTGTTTAAATGTTGGAGTAAAGTTACCTACGAGTGCGTCTATCTTTACTCCACTCTGAAAAACTCACGGTTATCGCTACAGAAAAGGGCAGTGGTGCAATTTTACTAGTCGCGATTGAATTCATTACCCCAGGAATACTTGATAATATTAAGTATTTATAATATTATTATAAAATATATTCTGAAAAATTGAACTTTTTAGCTTGAAAAATACAAGTTATACCTAAGAAAAATATAAATTCCAATTATCATTTATTTCAACGAATTTGCTTGAAATGCAATATTTCTGGTTGAGAGATCACAATTTCAGTCTTCCAGTATAGACAGACTTATGTAGGTAATCGAGCAAACCTTTCTACAAGTAAAGAAATTTTAAAGGACAATAAACGATAAACGAACAACTTAACAAAATCACAGAAAAAGTCTGTTTCACATTCGATAACTTTCGAATGAATTGCAATGGTAAATTTCAATGTTAACCCACGAGTAAATAATATAGTAAATCACAACTTATGAGACCAAAGCACGTTTACGTTCATATCATAATGCAGCTGTTAAGTTGTAAAGTTTCGGTAGGGGCGCGTACCAAGCTTTTTCTCATTTCTTCTCCCCCTTTCTAACTTCTGACATGAGAAACACTAGAAACCTTACATTCAACACTGCGAAAATTATAAAACTCAAATATTTTTCGAGATTAAATAAGAAAAATATGAGTGAGGCTACCTTTATCCCAACCTTTATAGTGGAGTAAAGATACCCGGTTTTGGAGTAAAGTTACGATCAAATTTTTGGTAAACAAAGGCATAACTAAGAAAACACTTTTTTGAGAATTTGATTAGTGTATCTTGTTCAAAATAAGATATTGATAGTGACATGATGAGGGCTTGCCTGGTAAATCCACTCCAAACACCTGATATGGAAGAAATTTTGGAGCACGAGAAACAGGACAAAAACAGCTGAACAGGAAACAATGACTGATAACATGGATAAAGGCGACATTGCAAGCCGCATCGATTCTCTGGGATGTGGAGAATAATGAAAACACAATAGCTAACTTTTATCTAAGTTCTACCACGCTTACGTCACAATTGAAGATTCTCACTTTTTGGGGTAAAGTTACCCCTGGTGGGGTAAAGTTGGACAATTTTACGGTATCGATACTTTCTTGACGATATTATCTATATTTCTGTAGACTGGCCAAAATTACCAAAATATTAAGGTCCTACTCAGAAAAAGATGTCATATTTCGTCTGCCTCAGAAAATACTCAATAGGCTCTGAATAGTATCAATTGAAACGACATATCGCTCCAAGTATCCTTCATCGACATTCAAAAACTTTCCACAGGTTATCTCCCTTAAACCTCACATTTGCGTTTTTCTGGGTTTCTTGAACAGTTCAAATTCGTTGTGATAATTTTTTTACTTTTCAAATCACATTTTTTTTTAATTTAATTTTTTTTAAAAATCAAGTGTAGCCATTTATTTAACAATGTGTTTTTTTATGATTTGATAGTAAATATTATTTGTATTGTACCTAACTGATTTACTACTTGATTCTTTCCATTTTTATAGTGGAAGAAAAAAATCATTTCATTGATGTATCTTGCAAATAGGAATTGAAATAAATATAAAATGGAATGCTCATTCGTTTTTATTAAATTTAAAATTATTGGCTTGTATAACATTTTAAATTACTACTAACTTATATTACATTTTAAATATTATCGACTTTTATTAATATACCTATTTATAATGTTAATATTTATAATTCCTAATTAATGGGGGTTTTAATTTGGTTTGCATAATCATGGGTGGGTTAATTTGAAGTATCGGAAGTATCAATACTTTGAGCCGGTGTGCGTCGGTGGTCTAGTGGGCAGTGTACCCGACTGCGGTGATAAGATAAGAACCGTCTTGCGGGGACGCGCGTTCGAATCTGGTCGCTAGCAGAAAGTTTTCTGTCTATTAGACGATCGGCAATCTCTCGTTCCAACCCAGGGCGGTGATGTTTGGGAAGCCATGAGCGAAATCATCAGAACAAATTCTGATCTCCCCTTAGGGAGACAGCTGATGACGTCCGCGACGCCAAGAATGGCAGTCGGACGAAAATTCAACCTGAAATGGTTGCTTACTTTACTTTACTTTACTTTTTTTTACTTTTACTTTGAGCCGATATTATCGAAGTATCGATATCTAATAATATCCGTATCGAAAAGATATTGGGTATCGATACAGAGGAATATCCTATCGAAAGGAGTATCGATACTTTGGAGTATCGTGCTGTCCCTAGTCCCTCCCCAGTGTGTGTCCTCAGGAGTCTTCATATGTCAAAGGTTATGAAATCACATCTATCACAGGCGTAGGGCTTCTCCCCAGTGTGAGTCTTCATGTGCCTCTTCAAATTTCCTGGCCTTGAGGCCCTGTAATCACATTTATCACAGGCGTAGGGCTTTTCCCCAGTGTGAGTCTTTATGTGCCTCTTCAAATTTCCTGGCCTCGAGACTTTGTAATCACATCTATCACAGGCGTAGGGCTTCTCCCCAGTGTGTGTCCTCACATGAATCTTCACATCTCCTGGCTGTGAGGTTCTGTAATCACACCTATCACAGGCGTAGGGCTTCTCTCCTGTGTGTGTTCTTATGTGCTTCTTCAAATCTCCCAGGTGCGAGGCTCTGTAATCACATTTATCACATGCAAAAGCCTTCTGCTTCTTCAACTCACGCGCTGGTCCTACCTCAGACCTCTGTACTCCGATAGATCCCTGCAGAACGTCACTTTCATCACACAGAGGGTCAGCAGCTGAACTGTCCTCTTGTTTGATCATCGGACACCCCGCATCTTCATCTTTAACTGTCCTGCTGTTACCAACCTCTTCTTCGACGTATTCATCCCCAATCAGCACCTCCTGGTGGTGGTGGATTTCTGGTTTAACAGTGCCGGTGTTTATACCATGTAACACTTGGTGTTTCACCTCCTGTTTGATCTCCACTTCCATCACCTGATCTTCATCTCCTTCACTCATCGGTTCTTCTTCTACCACAATTCCGTCCTCCATGACTTCACAAGACACCTCCTTCTCTAATATATCTCAACAATATAAGATATATCAGTTTTTAATGTGTACTGGTAACAGTAAAGGGTAAAATGTAAATGAAAGAAAACATTCAACTTCGAAAACTGATAAGCCGATGAAACGTCTTCTTCTTCTTGATCTCAAGAAACTCCCTTGAGAAGCCACTGGCGAGTTCCTGTGCTCCATGTACCTTGGAAGGACTCATCCCAGCATGGAACTGGCCTCCAGCCCCCCTATGAAGCCTGATAGGCGGAGGGGAGGTCGAAGGTAGGCTCTGAGGGCGTGGCTTATGGGAAACAACCTGAGAACCCCGATATTGAGGCACCCCCCCACCTCTCCGACAATGTGGCTCAAGTAGCAGAGCCCCGAGCTCCGGTGCAAGAGGTCTTCAGTTCGAATCCCAGCAATGAGAAGTATTGAGAGCCTTTTTACTGAAGGGAACCCTTTTTGAGGGAGCTGAAGAATCTAAAAAGAAACTTCGATTAACACTAATATGCTCTACTTGGTAGACAATTGGGGTGTTGTTCGTTATCCGCCCCCATTTTGTTCTCTCTTTTGCAAGCACACCCGACCTCCTTTTTCAATTTTTGAGGAGTGTTCCGTAAACTAGATTTCATGTACTGTATGAATAATATACCACACTTATGTTTTCAAATACTCCAAGCAATGAAACTAGACATTGAAAAAAGTGGGGGCGTATACCGAACTATTTCCCTAGAGAAAAAGTTCGATAACCGCCCCCCACGACTGAATTGCATTGATTCGGCCTGGGAGGTTTTCTTGGGAGAGATAACTGGTGAGGCAGAGAATAACTTTGATCGAAAGTTAAGAGGTTGAGATGCGATGCTCATAAATAAAATAGACGTGGCATGCGGTTAAACGAAATATCAATGCTGGAGGAAACATCACCAGTCTTCATTCACACTTGTGCGAATTTTTGTGGAGGAGATGTGTGAAGTCAATGGGCATAGATCCATTTGAGCATTTTTTGGACTGCATCAAGAATTTGTATGACCCAACCATAGAATAATACAACACCACAATAAGTGTCAGAAGTAATAATCATATTAATAAATGAATTATTTAAACCAAAAATGTTGTGTTTTCCATTATTAACTATGTGGGGGCGCATACCGATTTTTTTCACTAGAGAAATAGTTCGGTATTTTCCCCCACTTTTTTCAACACCTAATTTCCTAATCTTAACCAATCAAAAATTATAATTCGTCACGATTGTGCTCAAGAAGATGAAATCTAGTTTACGGAACACTCCTCAAAAAATGAAAAAGGTGGTCGGGTGTGCTTGCAAAAGAGAGAACAAAATGGGGGCGGATAACGAACTACACCCCTAGGTAGTCTTTTAGAGTCTAAGTACTCAGCTATTTTTCCAACAAAAACTTTTCAGCAATGACGCTTGATGAATATAAAGTTAACTCCAACATTAATTTGGGTGAAGAATCATGATATTTAAATTAAAAGAATGAAATAAAACCAAATCTCGCTGGTGTTGTAATGGTGAATTTTCTTAAACACTGCGATGGCCGAGAGAGGTTATTAATCTGATTTTAAAATTTGCCACTACAATGCCCCTGCACTTATACTAGGAGTATCCAAATTTCACTTACCGTGATTTCTACGAGCAGTGGAACGAGTCAGCAGAAAACGACGAGGATGGCGTTGAATAGGAATACTTCCCGTGAAATTAACAGAAATGTTGGTTAATTATTTAAATAAACGTTCTGAATGAAATAGTGTGTCTTTTCTTCACCAACATACGCTGAAAAATTATTGGGTTATTCAAGAGAGACATTGTGTCCTTCTGGCAGGGACACCAAGCGCCGAGTTGGAGATGACTTGGACGTTTCTCCAAGCGGATTGTGTCTCTGAGAGACGGACACGAGGAAAAGCTGATTTCCTCGGCCCCTGATAATGAAATTAATATTCTTTCAGCTGAGCAAGGCTTCAGAAGTGATTGGCTACAGTACCAAATAAGTGGAAATTAAATTCTGTGAAAAAAAAAAATCGTGAGCAAACAGGAGTCAGGCGATGAGTCCTTCTGGCAGGGACACAAAACGTCTACAAAAAAAAAAAAAAAAAAAAAAATTTCAAGGTCGAACGCTAAAGGGATAAACTTCAGTCAAACATTCCTTCACAACAGGAATCCACCATTGGGATGGACACAAACTCCGAAGATCGATTCTGAAAAACTATTTCTATAAATAAACCTACTTCCCTGAGTCGACCAAGGTGTTGCTTTCATTTCTTTTTAAAGTCCTCCAAGATCAAATATCCGCTCGCATTTTACGTTTATGACCTTCCTGAACAATTTTGGTTCCACATCTGTCTGCAGGTCCTTGTAAAAGGCAAAACAAGAAGCTACTGACCAATTTTCATGACATTTTCAGCGATATTCTCAATGAAAATCTCTAATCAAAGTAAAAATAGTACATTTTCGAAATCAAATTCAAATATTTTTATTTTTTTCAAAACCGTTGAAGGAATTTTAAATAAATACTGACAGGTAGTTTTCAACTCCGATTTATTGATGTTTATCAACAGAGCTGAAGCTAATCTCAGAGAACATTATTTAATAAATTTGAAGTACATGAATGAACTACGTTTCTGGTAAATTTCCTCGAATTACTGCTTATGTCTTCTTTCCAGTGTGACTCCTCAAGTGCTTCTTCAGAGATCCTGAATTCGAGGCTCTGTAATCACATTTGTCACAGGCGTAGGGCTGCTCTCCAGTGTGAGTCCTCATGTGAGCTTTCAAATTTCCTATCTGCGATGCTCTGTAATCACATCTATCACAGGCGTAGGGCTTCTCCCCAGTGTGACTCCTCATGTGCTTCTTCAGAGACCCTTGATGCGATGCTCTGTAATCACATTTATCACAGGCGTAGGGCTTCTCTGCAGTGTGAGTCCTCAAGTGCTCCTTCAGATGTCCTATCTGCGAGGCTCTGTAATCACATTTATCACAGGCGTAGGGCTTTTCCCCAGTGTGACTCCTCATGTGCTTCTTCAGAGACCCTGGCAGCGAGACTCTGTACTCACATTTATCACAGGAGTAGGGCTTTTCCCCAGTGTGAGTCCTCATGTGAGCTTTCAAATTTCCTATCTGCGAGGCTCTGTAATCACATCTATTACAAGCGTAGGGCTGCTCTCCAGTGTGAGTCCTCATGTGAGTCTTCAGAGCTCCTAGCTGCGAGGCTCTGTAATCACATCTATCACAGGAGTAGGGCTGCTCTCCAGTGTGAGTCCTCATGTGAGTCTTCAGAGCTCCTAGCTGCGAGGCTCTGTAATCACATTTTTCACAGGCGTAGGGCTTCTCTCCAGTGTGAGTTCTCATGTGAGTCTTCAGAGCTCCTAGCTGCGAGGCTCTGTAATCACATTTATCACAGGCGTAGGGCTTTTTCCCAGTGTGATTCCTCGAATGCTCCTTCAGAGCTCCTAGCTGCGATGCTCTGTAATCACAGGCGTAGGGCTTCTCTCCAGTGTGAGTCATCATGTGCTTCTTCAGAGATCCTGGCTTCGAGGCTCTGTAATCACATCTATCACAGGCGTAGGGCTTCTCTCCAGTGTGAGTCCTCAAGTGCTCCTTCAGAGATCCTGGCTGCGAGGCTCTGTAATCACAGCTTTCACAGGCGTAGGGCTTCTCTCCAGTGTGAGTCCTCATGTGAGTCTTCAGAGACCCTTGATGCGATGCTCTGTAATCACATATCTCACAGCCGTAGGGCTTCTCTCCAGTGTGAGTTCTCATGTGAGTCTTCAGAGCTCCTAGCTGCGAGGCTCTGTAATCACATCTATCACAGGCGTAGGGCTTCTCTCCAGTGTGAGTCCTCAAGTGCTTCTTCAGATGTCCTATCTGTGAGGCTCTGTAATCACATCTATCACATGGGAAAGTCTTCAACTCACACCTCTCTACTCCAGAAGATCCCTCCAGAACGTCACTTTCCTCACCAAGCGGATCAGTTAAACCGTCCTCTCGTTTGATCATCAGATCCCCCTCAACTTCATCTTCAACTGCCCATCTGTTCCTCACCTCTTCTTCCACCTCTTCATCCCCCATCACCACCTCCTGTTTGATCTCCACTTCTTCCTTCACCTCATCTTCAACTGCCCATCTGTTCCCTACCTCTTCTTCCACTTCTTCATCCCCCACCTCCACCTCCTGTTTGATCTCCACTTCTTCCTTCACCTCATCTTCAACTGCCCATCTGTTCCCTACCTCTTCTTCCACCTCTTCATCCCCCATCACCACCTCCTGTTTGATCTCCACTTCTTCCTTCACCTCATCTTCAACTGCCCATCTGTTCCCTACCTCTTCTTCCATGTCTTCATCCCCCATCACCACCTCCTGTTTGATCTCCACTTCTTCCTTCACCTCATCTTCAGCCGCCTCTTCTTTCACCACAATTTCTTCTTCCATTTCTTCACAAAACACTTCTCTTTATAGTTTGTATTTTGAGTACTGTGTTCACAGTCACGCTAGTAAAATTTCACTGACAAAAATCAAAACATTCAACTTCGAAAACTGATAAGAGCAGAGGAAACGTCTTCTTCTTCTTGCTCCCTTCAGTGAGTCCGTGAGTTCCATGGAAGGACTCATCCATGCATGGACCTCCCAGTGAGATATGGAGGAATAGACATGGACCTGGGATATAGGCTGTCTTCTTCCATGTCCATGGATGTCAGTACAACTACAAGGTTGATACCTGAGGTCTGTTTGGACGGGCAGTCCTGAACGGTTAGGAACCGACCACGCCCCTTTTGAGGCGTATGGACAGCGCCAGAACCAGTTCGGGATTTTTAGTTCAATGTACGGACTGGTTCTGATGGTTCTAGATTTTTTTCAGAACCACTAATCCAGAACTTCCCCCCACTACCTTCTTCAGCCCCCTCTTCATGGATTTCTCACTTGGCCTTGTCAATTTCTCGGTGTAAACCAAGGGCATTGGACTACAAGGTAGGGGTCGCGAAAATGGCAACCGGGGAATCCCCAGGGACGTGACGCCACTCGGTAACCACAGAGAGACCTTTCACTCATCCTTACGTTTGTAAGCTGGGAGGGTAACTTATTTAATGACTCTAAGTTTACTCCTTTGGAAACCAAACCAAATATAAATCGAGAGATTACATTGACATAAGCAAAGGTAAATGAAATATCTACACCTAGTTTATGATGAAAGTTAAATTTAAAATAGGTGGCGATAATTACCTGGTAGGTAGCTGTAGCGGCTCGAAGGTCTGTGCAATTTTCTGAAGTTAAATTCAACCTGAAGGGCCTAGGTACTCTTAGATCACTGAATGTGTCTATGTCTGATGGACTGAAGTAGTTTTCCTGAAGGGAAATATCAAGTGCACGTGAAACGTAGCTGCCCACGAAGCGCACTAAAAACCTAACGGTGCACGAATTTCCTAACTGCGCACGTTTCACCTGTCTGTTACGGGAACCAGGTGGTTGAAATGAGAAATGCAAGGTTACCTACTCTTCTTCCTCATCACTAAGACCATCCGTAATAATTTCGCGAATCTCATCATCGTCATAAACATTTTTTTCGGACATTGCACAACGATACATCAATCACAACTGCGCGTCAACTAAAATCTACAGGTGACACACGTTTGAAAGGGTGCTGAAGAGGTAAGGGGGGGAAGGGAGGGTTGGAAAGAGGTACAAACGGTCAAACAACAATGAGGAATTTCACCATGTCGGAATTTCCTATTTTTGACCCCAAAATCGGATTCAGTACCTCGAAAAACCCCCTAAGGCAAACTTTCAGCCCGAACTTCCTAATTTACGAATAAACAAAACAGTGTAGAAAATACTAATGTTTAAAAAAAACCGGGAAAATGACGTCATGCTGGAATAGTTCATTTATGGCCGCTTGAAGCGCTGAGATCGAGAAATCCATAGTCCCCAGATGCAAAATTTTACAAAACCAGTAAAGTTCGAAATCGAAAAAACTGAAGAAAAAAATAGAAAAAGCAAGATGGGGAAAATTAGGTTTCCCCTGTTTTTGTTTGATAACTTTCCTCTTAGATAACACGATTTTGTCGTCCCAATGGGCAACACTGGGAGGAGACGGCGATCCGAACAGCCCAATCAGCGAGCGTTCCCGCTTCACGTCCGTTTTCCCGGTTAGTTTTGAAATCAAACATTTTGATTGTCTCCCAAAAATAACAGGAGACTATGTGCGATGTTCGTTGGATATAGCGAAGATAGCAAAGCATACAGGCTCTTCAACCCTACTACGAACAAGACTGAAGTTGCTAGGAACGTTGATTTCTTGGAGGGGGGAGATTTTTTTCCGCCAAGAATATCCAGACACCGTCTTCCTACAGCCTGTGCTTTCCTCTACTCTCTCAAAGCCCTGAAAAATCATCAGAACCTCTATCCGCCATTGAATCAGAAGACGAAGATGACACCTGTGACTCTGAAGTCGAAACTCCTACAGCAAGTGAATCATCTGAGTCAGAGGATGAGAGCTTTGAATCGACTACTCAAACGCCTCAAAAACCTGAAAAACTGTCCAATCCGAAAGACAAAATACCTACGATAAGTCTTTCGA
>CM019175.2:15686808-15714547 GCA_009739505.2 Apolygus lucorum
CACTGAGATACGAGGTCCATGCCTTGGCCAGTACCTCCATGGCGAAGGAATAGACAAGGGCCTAGGTAGTAGGCATGGACCTAGTATCCAATGGACCGGTACTCCGTGCTCAGAAAATGCGTGCGGAATCTGAAAATGGGCATGTGGCGGTTCCGAGGGGCGTGGCATTCTCCCTAAAGTACCGTAGTGTAGGGGCTCCCCCCCACCACTCCACAACTTTGGCTCAGTTGGTTAGAGCGTCGGTCTGCGACGCCCAAGGTGTACAGTTCGAATCTAGGCCACGTGCGGATTTTTTTTTTTCAATTTAATGTTATTTTTGTAGTATGGTGATGAATTTCAACCTGCTGATGTATTAAATCAGTATCTAGAGGCAAAGTATTGTACCTTGGGACGATTTTTTCCATTACAACGTAATTTAGCAATTAAAGGAAGGGTGTATACTCTACTACTCTTGAGGTTTAAGGCTAAATGTCCCGACTTTAGTTGTGAAATCTGCCACCACGTGGCAGCACCAAAATGAAGAAAATTTCGTTTACTCCTCAGTTGAGAACGGATCGAGATATTTTAGTTCTGCAAACGGATTTCTTGTCAAGATCACCGTAGAATTCCGGGTAATTGGTTTAGAAAGTGTGCAAAAATTTTTTGCACACAGTTCCAGCAAAAATTTGTTCAAATTTTGAACATTTTCAAAAAGTGGCCTTATAGCCACTTGCAGAACCTTCATCAGAATACGAATCCGTTAGCGGAATTTTTCTAACTTGATCATAGCCGTCGGATTCACGTTTTTACGATTTGGAGAGGTGGCGAGGGGGGCGATCATGGGCTGGGGGGGAGGGCGGCGATCAAACGCCCCGCCGCCCGCCCGACCTTCACATTCATGTTTTGCTAGTATGCACCCTTTGGTCTCTATTCCTTTTCCTGGCCTCCTAATAGGTAGCTACCATCAACATTTTCCTCTTCCAACTCCTCTGTCTTGAGGTTGATCAAATTGGGCGAAATTTCCATAAAAATCAAGACACATAGACAAATAACTTATGAGAAAGATTCTGATAATGGTTTGGTAGCATGTTATACATGTTATTGATTGATACTGGGGCGATGATTTTCATAGGCGATCGTCTACACGTCAACTCGCATAATACCCCTCAACAATTTTCATCGAAATTGGACATCAACTTCGTATAGTTTCGGGTGTTACAAGGATTTCATGACAGACAGGCAGACACGGAACCAAAATTGTTCAGGAAGGTCTAAAACATAAAACTCGAGTAGGAATCCAAACCAAAGGAGGTAGGTACTTTTTTAAACGTTGAAAAGTGAAAACAATAGTAGCGGAAGTATTGTTCTAACTTTTCAAGGTTGAAGAAAAAAAATATCTCCAAAATCAAAATTTCCACTCGCGTTCTACAACTACAACTTCCTGAACAATTTTGGTTCCGTGTCTGTCTGTCTTTGAATCTGTCGTGAAATCCTTGTATCGGGCAGAACTATAAGAAGTTATTGTCCGATTTCGACGAAATTTTCAGGAATTGTGCGGGTTGGCGAGCAGATGGTCCCCTATGAAAATAATCACTCCCGCACTAATAGTAGTGACTGCGCAAGCGAAAACGTGAATTGTAACAGTCTTAACTTCTTCATTCCCCATCTGATTTCGATGACATTTTCAGGGATTATGGAGATTGGGGTGTAGATGGTCTACTAAAATCACGGCCTCCAAATTGACAAATGCATCTGCGCATGCGCAAACATTAAATCCTTGAAACAGCCATAATTTCTACATATACGTATGATATATTCGTATGATATATATATCATACGAATTAGACGAAAGTACTGCTGCCTATAGTATTCGAACGTCAACAGTGCCCGATGTACCCGGGATCGCTAGCGAATGAGAAAGGTGTGCGACCTTGAACTCTTCTCGAACTTTTTGAGTAATCCGAAAAGGTAAACACGTATGGTTGCCATCTGTATGGTAATTACCTTGTAAGACCACAGCACTATCCCTAGTTCTAGGATATTTATTAGTGCACTAACGGTAATTTTGGGACAGTCATGTTTGTAATTTGAGTTATAATTACATGAAATCAAAAATGACATTAAAAAACAGAGAAAATTGATAATTTAACTCTTAGAAGAGAGAATTCGAGAATAAAAATTCAGACACGGGGGATTTTAGTTTCAATTATTTAGATTTATTTTGATATTATTTCAAAGATATTTGAATTTTTGGTAAATAATGAACAGGTGTTTTTACCTTTTTCAACACTATTGCAGAGTGAAATACTAATACTAATTATTTTTTCATCGTCATTAGCTGTTCACAAAATTTGGAAATCAAACGGAAATAGAACGGTATGAGATGACTTTTGCAACAAGATTTTGTACAACGAATCTTGAACAACTAAGTAGGTACCTACCTAGTCCATGTACAGTGAACTGAAATTACCACAATTTCTGAACCAACTATTTAGTAGTGCAAACCATTATCTAAATCAAATTAATGCAGAATCTTTCTCATAAGTTATTTGTCTATGTGTCTTGATTTTTATGGAAATTTCGCCCAATTTGATCAACCTCAAGACAGAGGAGTTGGAAGAGGAAAATGTTGATGGTAGCTACATATTAGGAGGCCAGGAAAAGGAATAGAGACCAAAGGGTGCATACTAGCAAAACATGAATGTGAAGGTCGGGCGGGCGGCGGGGCGTTTGATCGCCGCCCTCCCCCCCAGCCCATGATCGCCCCCCTCACCACCTCTCCAAATCGTAAAAACGTGAATCCGACGGCTATGATCAAGTTAGAAAAATTCCGCTAACGGATTCGTATTCTGAAGAAGGTTCTGCAAGTGGCTATAAGGCCACTTTTTGAAAATGTTCAAAATTTGAACAAATTTTTGCTGGAACTGTGTGCAAAAAATTTTTGCACACTTTCTAAACCAATTGCCCGGAATTCTACGGTGATCTTGACAAGAAATCCGTTTGCAGAACTAAAATATCTCGATCCGTTCTCAACTGAGGAGTAAACGAAATTCGGCCCCGATGGTGCTGCCATCCCTCATTTCAGAATCACACTAAAACATCGTGACATTTAGCCTTAATAATATGCACGAACCATGATTTTTAAAAATGTTTAAATACTTACCACAAAACTCGATTGTTTTAAATGTCTATTTTGTCCCTTGGTTCAAACATGGTATGTAGTACCTGGGGACACCCATGTTTGAACCTTGGGACAGATTCTTCCTCCTACCATAAAATGGAAATTTTTTTCAAGTTAGAAAAAAATTCTGCGTTATAACATTTGAGAATAATTTTGATTTTGAGATTTATCATACTCTGAGGCCCCTCAAATGAAACACTTTCAACGAAACGTTTTTATTCTTTCAGAATCACAAACTATCACAATAGTATTAAAGAATCGCAACATCTTTGTATCTAATAATTTAACTAATTATAATATAATAAATATCTAATTATTACTATCACATGTTTCATAATAATCATTCGAATTAATATCACATTTTCACGTATCACAAAATTTGTGATTATTATGAATGATTATTATGAAACATGTGATAGTAATAATTAGATATTTATTATATTATAATTAGTTAAATTATTAGATACAAAGATGTTGCGATTCTTTAATACTATTGTGATAGTTTGTGATTCTGAAAGAATAAAAACGTTTCGTTGAAAGTGTTTCATTTGAGGGGCCTCAGAGTATGATAAATCTCAAAATCAAAATTATTCTCAAATGTTATAACGCAGAATTTTTTCTAACTTGAAAAAAATTTCCATTTTATAGTAGGGGGAAGAATTTGTCCCAAGGTTCAAATATATTTAACCTTCATCCGCTCGCGTGGGCGGCAAACTGCCGCCCCCGATGAATTTTGCGCGGCAAAACATAACTGGCACGCAAGAGAGCAGGAAAGTGCAGTTGTATTCTCTAGTTGGACTTTCCTCCGCAAGATGTCGTTAACCTTTTCCTCCTGCGTTACGTTGGTGGCTGTCAATACACGTTCAAAGTTTGAGTGACTAAGTTCGGCGGCTAACTGCCGCCCCGCGATCGGCAGTGCAACATTTTTTTGAACGTCCACGGTGAAATGTAAGTATATTTTTTTACTTCATTCAGCCTCGTTATGAGTAGCTATGTATGTTTTGGAAGAAATGCCGATAAAAACCTGAGTTTCATTTATCATTTGTGATGTTTGTTTGGTACCTACTCGTGATTCGCTATTTTCGTAAGTACGTTATTTTTCTAGTTTTCTACCAGGTACCTACATACCTACCATTTTTATCCTTAGGTATTATTTCGTAATTTTGCATGGTTTCTTCTAAAGATCTGATATCTTCTGCTATGAAGGACAATTTGATTTATCGAAGAAAATGTGATACTTTAGTCACTAGGCAGTAAGCTCAAGAAAAATATTTAGACGTTATTTCTTTTTTACCAAAGTTTATAATAAAATTTTTTGCATGGTTCCTTCTAATAATGTGATTATATATCTTCTGCTATGAAGAACAATTTGATTTATTGAACAGAGTGTGATAGTTTAGTCACTAGGCAGTAAGCCCAGAAAGAATATCATGACGTTATTTTTTATAATTTTTGTTTACCAAAGTTTATAATTATTTTCAATAAAAGTTTTTCATTCTAAATGATGTGTATGAACTCACTTACAAGATGACCAACCCAAATCCTTGTCGTTATCGAGTTGAAGTACCAAAAAATCCAATGAAATAAGGAAAAATGTGACGGGCGGCTATCAGCCGCCCCGCGATCGCTAGTGTGACTCAGGGGGGCGCGAGCGGATGAAGGTTAAAGGTTTGAATATATTTAATATATTTTAATTGCTATTGACAGGATATATTATCATAAAAACAAGGATATACGAAAGCTATTTGTCAAAATATCACATTTTGCAGTTACTTCTTAATACAAAAAAAGTTATTACATTAAAGTAGGCATTAGTAAATTATTACAAAAATAAGGTCCTATGAACGCCTTGCAGTCCTAATATTATCACATTTTGTACAAATATTATCAAATTATATCTACAGCTCAGTGGCGGCTGCTGCCCCGAAACTCAGGGGGTGCACAGAGATCAGGAGAGGCTATTGAGAAGGGACAGAATAGGTGCTTTTCTTCGAACGCATTGATAAAGGCAGAGAGTGAAACTCTCGTGCTTCCTCGTGACGTACTGGGACGATGGGCCCCCCCACCCCACGACTCACTTTAAGCCACACCTCCCAAGTACCGTTCCCCCACCATACTCACTACCAATTTCCACCAGCACGGCGATGGGTGGTGAAAGGGGTGGAGGCCCGGTCCATGGGATACTAGGTCCATGGTAGTAGGCTATCTTCTTCCATGTCCATGGATGTCAGTACAACTTGTCATGGGCCTTCAACCACCACCCGCCAGTGTCCACGCAGCGCCCACAGCTGGGACAACGATGAAGGGTGGTGGTGCTGATAGCGGTTGATAACCGGCTGTCAACCCTGAAGGCGAACTCCGATGGGAACACCGCGAAAGTAGGCCAGTCCCCCTTCCAAAATTATATGAAGTGCAAGGAGTGCAGAAAAATGTTAAAATACAATTTCTGTAAGTGGCAAGAGACCTCACTCTTATTCTGGACGACGTGAATACAGTTCCTAAAAAACCGATTCCTCTCTAGTCCGTGTGATTTCTTTAAACCACAAAGACCTACTAGGACCTAGATCGTCTCAAACTGCAAGGTTGATACCTGCAGTGCCTAGTATCCTATGGACAGGGATATGGTTATAGTATCCATATGATAAGAAGCTGATGGGTACAGTGAAACCTTCCCAAATCGATTCCACTCCGGGGGTACAATGACGGGGGCTCAATGCTCGGGGGGTACAATGGGGTATTTCGGTCAATTTTTTTTTTTTTTTTTTTTCAAAAGAGTATGGCTCAGGAATAACGGTAATCGGGTCTGTTCGTCGAGAAAATGTTTTTAAAAAATCAGAGAAGCAAAGGAAAGTTGAAGATTTGAATGGTGTGACGTAGCTAGCCAATCGTGACGTAGCTAGCCAACTGTCTTTGAAAAAGTATCCATGCACAGAAACCCCTCTTGGATACTACAACATTCTACTCACACACGCGCGCAGGGTAGTCCGCGGCGTAGTCCTTGCCTAGTGTGTGTGCATTTATAGCGGCCCGCCTTTTTCAAACGTGTGATCTCTTTAATTAATTTTTCTACCACATGTTATCGTATCATTGGGCTTAAATTTGTAGTATATAGGTTTTCAAGGGCGCTGAATCCAAATTTGAGGTCAAAAACCTGAATTTCCGACCCATCGAAATACCCCATTCCGGGGGGTACAGTGATAGCAACCCTTCAGTACCACCATCTTGATGATGGTCAAAACCTCCATTTTGAAATAGAAAATTGATACTTCCAAGCCAAGCCTAACCTCGGGTAGGAAATCAGAGCAAATCCCACCCCTATATGCATTTTTTCTTTGTTTTTTTTTTAGCATTTGGAAGGGACGGATGGAATGTCAGACATTCAATGTCTTCATCATGTCTCACCGAGTAGGCATTTCCAGATGCACTGGGGTTTTCCACCTTTTAAGCATTAACCCCCCCCCCCTTTCCCCCACTTAAAAAGCAAAATTCAAAATTCCGGCGCCGTAGTGCACAACTAGATAGTATTCCGCGTTGAACAAAAAAAGAACCACGAAAATCGGTTGAGAACTAAGGCCTGGGCAGACGACACAAGATTATGCCCAAAAACTCACGTTTTTCGAGCATTAGTCCCCCCTCCCCCTTAAAAGGCAAAATTCGAAATTCCGACGCCGTAGTGCACAACTAGATAGTTTTCCGCGACGAACAAAAAAAGAACCACGAAAATCGGTTGAGAACTAAGGCCTGGGCAGACGACACAAGATTTGTTACACACACACATACACAGGTGTGCTCATCATATGTAATTATAATTGCGGATACTTATCCTTCGTGTGATTAATATTCCAAAGTCTTCATTTTGTAGGCATTATCGAGAAGCTGTCTCAATAAAACGTGCGATGGATATCACTTTCAGCTCATGTGGTCGTTTGGAACCTGACCGGTGAAAACGGCGAACTCTGTTTTTACGTGGACCACTTTTTATGACGTCCCACAGAACGATTTGGGCGTCCTTATGCGATTAATCTGGGGTGAAGGAGGACAACACTTAACAGGAAAAAATTAACCACGTACTTATCCGTTTTAGGCCAATCTGAATCGAAGTCCACGAAAAAAAACCATCGGTGTACGTCTGTGTGTGTGACAAAATCTTGTGTACTCTGCCCAGGGCTTACACTTCAACCGAATTCGTGTTTCTTTTTTTGTTCGACGCAGAAATCTACCTGGTTGTGCACTACAATGTCGGAATTTTGAATTTCCCATTTAAAGGGAGAAAAACGGGGGTTAATGCTTCAAAACCATGGTTTTCGGGCATAATCTTGTGGTATTCCTCCCAGGCCTCAATTTCCAACCGTTTTGCTTGTTACTTTTATTGTTCAGATAACTTCCGAGTTCCACATTATTTCACCAGAGTACCTATCGAATTTATCATGGCGAGGGTGCGAGTGGTGGGGGGGGGGGGGAATATTCACAAAATATGCGATTTTTCAATATTTCGGTTCCTTTATAGCATAGGTACTAATAGTAACCAAGCTTTGTCGTATCACACAGATTACGATGTTAATTGTAAATCACACCATTTAGATTTATGTAATAATATAATATCTCCATTAGTAATCAGGGATTCATTGCCATCAGTTGTACAAACTGTTGCTAGGTAGCACATAGACAACCCGGTCAACGTCTTCCGGCATTATCAATTCTGAAGTTCAATAATTACTTACTATTGTGTTACATTAATAAAAGTGAAACTTACTTAAATCTAAATGGTGTGATTTATTTCTCTGATATATTATATCAGAGAACACCTCAGAATTTTACATGAATTATTTTTGGTGTCACCATGGAATAAATCAGTGGTGCCAGGACACCGGAAACAGCTTTTTGTGATTTGCATGTTGGGTATCGTAGATCATAAATTGTAAGGGGGTGTCAGTTGGTCATCGTTCGTTCCTCGCTCCGGGTCAGTATTTCCCTAAATTGAAGGTGCACAAACTTCAAAAGTTTTGCGTAAATTTGAAATGTTCGAGGATTTTTGAAATTCATTCGTTCGTGGGTAGGGATTTGAAAAACTGAAAGATTGCCGCTGTAATCATCAAAATCGAACAATTGCCAGAGAAATAAGGGAAACCCCGTTAATTCAGTTTAGTTTTCCCACCACCACGCAGTGGACCCTTTTATCAGATTGCAATGAAATTTAAAGACATGAAATTTATTCATATTTAATTTAGGTTTCGGGGAGTTTATTTCACGAGAATTAGGAAGTGAGAAATCGTAGTTCCAACAAATTCGCGGTTACGCAAGCGCAACCCTTTCTTTTTATCAACTTTTATCCTTTTGTCTCAAAGAGGACCGTCTAATAGAAGGACTGCGATTGTGTAAGAGGACGGTCTAATGAAAATGCCATCACCATCGTTCCTAGAATTTCACGCTAACGTGATTTTTCTAAAAAATTTGAACAAATTTGGAGGATAGGTTCTTTGGTGAAATGTTGGTGAATAGGGTGTGCGCCTGGGTAGGAAAAACTGTTTATTGTTATTTTTAATCTAAGGTAGACCTCATTCTGAGAATTTTGGTACCAACCGCGACCTTCTAGCGTGTGTAAATCTTTTCCTGTGAATTTTTAAATTTTCGACCGTTTATGACGTCACAGTGGGCTGGGGGTCCGGCCCAGACGAGAGGGGCGCGTGACGTCATAAAAGGTCGAAACTTTGAAAAATCGTGGAATCAGATCTACTCACGCTAGAAGGTTGCGGTTGGTATCAAAATTCTCAGGATGTAGTCTACTTTCGAATAAAAATCTAAAAATATCATGGCGCACCCCCCATTAAAATAAATCAAAATGATCCCAAAAAACGAGTTTAACATTCTGGAGATAATCAGTAGTAAGTCTTAGTTACTCTTATTTGTTTTGTTACAAATGTGTTGTTACTCCTGTAACCCCATTTATCACTATGGGAACCCTCGAAAGGGAGCAGAGGAATCTAATAAGAATCTAATAGAGAGAATCAAAATAAAGATACCTCAAGGACCTATTCTGTACTGCTATTATGAATCAGTGCGGATACAACTTACCTTAGCTGTCTGTATTCCCTGGAGATGTAGAGCTGCCACCACCTACTTAGAAAGTAGGAACTAGTCTGTTGACTAGTTGAAGTTAAGTTAGTAAAAATGAAGTTGATATTGTCAAGTGAAGTTACGTTAAATTGTTGATAAAGCAAAGCAAGTGAATTTACTGTAAAAATACCTATTACTGAATTTACTGGTGAAATATACCTGGTCAGTAGGAGATAAGTCAGTGAAAGATAGAAGTACTTCCGTATGGGTGCTATATTGTCAAATCCGTGAATAATACAAATATATATTACACACTCTCTCTAATCCTACTATCTCTACCTATTCCTACTTCACTCTCTCTCTCTCTCTCACTGTATCAAAAGAAACAACTACTTGGTAGACAAGGTGGACTAGGTGGTGGACACTTGTGTGGACACCACGTGTGGACAAGAATTTAAGTTTTACAAAATGAAATGAAAATGTTAAAGATAATTATTTACAACAAGGGGGAAATTATGGGAAGGGCCATTCTCAGTCTCTATCTCTTATCGTGGTATTGTAAGCGCCAGCTCGCCAGTTTATAGAAGGATAATCACTGTCTAAAGTCACTTGGTCTATATACAAAATATAATGTTGGATCCTACCAGTCGGAAAGTCTGTGGAGGGCAGGTGCTGTTGCTGTCTTCGAAGTCTCTGCAGAAGTCGGTGGTCAGGGTTGAAACTGGATGAGAACACTTGAACGATCGGGGGGCCCAAGTCTCGGCAGGCTTGTACTCTCCACGAGCAAGGTCTATCACAGAATGGAGGGGTTAGGCTCGGTCGTGGGGGTCCTTCGGTTTGGGAGGGGCCAACCGGCGCTTCTGCGCATGCGCTGGAGGTGGGGGATGCGACGGTGGCGCCACTGGTGTTGGCTGCGGAAGCTGGGCCCTGGCAACCCTGGTGATGCTGGTGGCGCTGCAGGTGGTGAACTGGCGGACCTAGCCCGCGCCCGTTTGAATGACGAGCGATCTACAGTAAGCCTCAGGGGTGGGACCCTGGGGTTACACTCCCAACTTAGTTGATACTTGTAAGTACTTTTCATAATTATGATAGGTACTAGGGTCGGTTTTACCAACGCGGGTAATCAACTCCGTTGATCCTCGGCAGAGGATAATGGAACGCGTAATCACGATTCAAGTGAGCCTTATCACAATTTAAACCATCCTTCCTGGTGGGTCAACGGTCCCTGGATTATCTACGAATCCAAAGCTGTCGCAATATAGAGAACTCTTCACTTCAGGTTAATCCACACAATCCATTCCTGGTGAAAAATCTTGTGGAAATCGCTTGTGAAACCTGGCCCGTGGGATATTTTGATTCGTTGGACACTTTGAAATGTTGGACCTCATGTAAATCAAATCTGTCAACTTACTTATTCGAACTTATAGTACAGGAACGTTCTTTCTCTTGAAGAGATGTCATTTGTTTTTTCAAATTCGTAATCCATGTCAAATTTGAGGTCTTTGCATCCAACAGCCGCTGTTCCTCTTCTTTCTTTCTTTTACAGAGAATTCCCAATAGATTGGTACAGAGTTAGGTGGATAAACATATATTCCACAAAATCCAAAATAGCTTCATTATGAAAGAAATGGTTGGTGAGGAAAGATCACTTCTCAAAGATCTTACTTTGGATCTTATTTTTCAATATTTTCATTTCATGATCCAACGCAGCAATTTCTGTGAGTAATTTGGGAGAAGCTTCATTTGAGCCGGATGCTAAACATAGAAGGAGAAAAAATACAGTTTTATAAATTATTAATAAAATCGAAATATTAGCTACAAGAGAGCGTAGTCAGTCTTGTAGGCGTAGAACATGTCACGAATCATTTAAAAAAGGAAAATACTCTAAAACTACTACTAAAATAATTGGTTGCAGTGTTGCATTTTTTGTGGCAAAAAAAAAACGTCTGCCAAGTTGGGTGGGCAGTATAGCTTCCTCACTCATTTTAACATGGACGTATAGAATCAGTTGGCGAAAACTCGGCGCTGCGCGCCTCGGCGGGGGCTTCGCCCCCTGCACCCCCGGATGATTTCCGCTTAGAGCCTAATGGCTAAAATGTGACATACCTTGAAAAGGTTTTTGCTCCCTCTCCCTCTTTATCTTTCTTCCACTGTAATATTTAAGCTCACTCAGCTGATCGGTGACCACTCAGGCACCTTTAGCATTCTCCATTGACCCGCCCTCTCAAATTTCAGCTTCCTGCGTTCAACAGGATAGAAAATGGCCTTGGAGCTCACTCAGCTGATCTGTGATCACTCAGGCGCCTTCAGCATTCTCCATTGACCCGCCCTCTCAAATTTCAGGTTCCTGCGTTCAACAGGAGAGGAAATGGCCTTGGAGCTCACTCAGCTGATCAGTGACCACTCAGGCACCTTCAGCATTCTCCATTGACCCTGCCTCTCAAATTTCAGGTTCCTGCGTTCAACAGGAGAGGAAATGGCCTTGGAGCTCACTCAGCTGATCAGTGACCACTCAGGAACCTTCAGCATTCTCCATTGACCCTGCCTCTCAAATTTCAGGTTCCTGCGTTCAACAGGAGAGGATGTCAAGCATATTTGTCGTCAAGCATATGATGAATCATAGCGCTACTTTCCTGTCGCTTTTTCCTCTCGCTTTTTACTGTCGATTTTTCCTGTCGAAATTCACGTTTGCGCATGCGCACTCGCTCCTATTGGTCCGAAGGTGCTGAAATTTATAGGGGACCGTCTAGGACCTAATCCGCACAATCCCTGAAAATTTCATCAAAATCGGACCACAGGTTAGTATAGTTTTGCCCGGGACAAGGATTGACCACAGACAGACAGACAGACCGACAGACCGACAGACCGACAGACAGACAGACAGACAGACAGACAGACACGGAACCAAAATTGTTCGGGAAGCTCTAAAACGCAAAAAGCAAGTGGAAATTTTGATTTCGGAGGACATTTTTTTTTTTTTCACTTCTTTCACGAATACAAAGCTTCCCTACCTTCGGTTGTGAGGAAGCAAAAGTGTCGCGAAAAATTCCCAGCCAAAAGACATATTTGTGACAAAATTTTAACCTCAAGGTACGTAGAATCGGAAAATCGAATAAAAATTTTGCCGTCCCTCCGCCGTACGCGGCACTTTTCTTAGCAGCCCTGGACCGATTTGGTTCAAATTTGGTATGTGGGCTCCATTTGGGGTCTAGTTTTGCCCCGAAGTTTTTGGTTGATGTACGTCACTTCAAAGGGTTGGAAAACAAGGGTTGAAATTTTAAAAACGCCCTAGCTCAAAAAATTTTGATATTTATATAACAATGCCCTTATAATATTTATAATTATAATACTCATATAAGGGTATTGTTTTTCTATCAATTTGAATTAGTATTGCATTTTTAGAGACTAATCTGAATTTTTAGAGACACCCTTTTGGAGAGCTCTGTAGGACAAACCTTTCGATAAATCAAAAACACGAGTGTGAATCGCAAAATAGGCTTAATTTCCGTTCAAAATAGGTACAATTAGGCTCTTCGAAGCGTTCATTTGTTCCAAATATACTTAATAGGGTGTGCGCCTGGGTAGGGAAAACTGTTTATTGTTATTTTTAATCTAAGGTAGACCTCATTCTGAGAATTTTGGTACCAATCGCGACCTTCTAGCGTGTGTAAATCTTTTCCTATGAATTTTTAAAGTATCGACCGTTTATGACGTCACAGTGGGGTCCCGCACAGGCGAGAGGAGCGCGTGACGTCATAAACGGTCGAAACTTTGAAAAATCATAACAACAGATCTACTCAAGCTAGAAGGTTGCGGTTGGTTCCAAAATTCTCAGGATGTAGGTAGTTTACTTTCGATTTAAAATCTGAAAAAAAAAAAACGCTGCAAATCATTGCTCAAAAGTTTATTATTTTCTGTATAGATCACCCTTCTGTATAGATCACTGGTTCTCCATTGTAAGCCGCAAATTCGTAATACCGCGGGAAAGAAGCGCGCCACCGCCTTTGAGGGGGATGGGGGAGGCGACGGACGAGGAGGATGGGTGAGGAGGGGCGGATCAACCCTCCCGCGCGCGTAAAAACTTCAGTAACGGATCGTCGTCGCTCAGAGTCGCCTCAATTGAAGGCCGGGTGGTGTTTTTGAGCCAGTTGTGCTAGCCTGTGTGGACTTTTTGAAGGGATACATTCCCCCGTTGTGTCGAACTGTTGTTAAATTCAAAACCTTTCGGATAGATTTGCATAGTCTCGCAAGTTTATCCACGAACATTATCTCCAAAGACGCCCTCGGGACCGTCTTCATCATCAATATCTTTCTGCGCGTAATTTCGGACGAGTAGTGGTAAAGTACCAAGTTCTATCGTTTTGTATCTGCTGTATGATCATTCTTGCCACTTTTGCAACCTTGTTTAACCTTCATCCGCTCGCGCCCCCCTGATTCACACTAGCGATCGCGGGGCGGCTGATAGCCGCCCGTCACATTTTTCCTTTTTTCAATGGATTTTTTGGTACTTCAACTCGATAACGCCATGGATTTGGGTTGGTCATCTTGTAAGTGAGTTCATACACATTATTTAGAATGAAAAACTTTTATTGAAAATAATTATAAACTTTGGTAAACAAAAATTAAAAAAAATAACGTCATAATATTCTTTCTGGGCTTACTGCCTAGTGACTAAACTAACACACTCTGTGCAATAAATCAAATTGTTCTTCATAGCAGAAGATATATAATCACATTATTAGAAGGAACCATGCAAAATATTTTATTATAAACTTTGGTAAAAAAGAAATAACGTCTAAATATTTTTCATGAGCTTACTGCCTAGTGACTAGTGGAAGAAGTGACATAGAAAAGTAAAAACAATGATTCACTACCCTAATAGACTCGGAAGCAATACGAGTAGGTACCAAAGCAAACATCACAAATGATAAATAAAACTCAGGGTTTTATCGGCATTTCTTCCGAAACATACATAGCTACTCATAACGAGGCTGAATGAAGTAAAAAAATATACTTACATTTCACCGTGGACGTTCAAAAAAATGTTGCACTGCCGATCGCGGGGCGGCTGTTAGCCGCCGAACTTAGTCACTCAAACTTTGAACGTGTATTGACAGCCACCAACGTAAAGCAGGAGGAAAATTATACGACATCTTGCAGAGGAAAGTCCAACTAGAGAATACAACTGCACTTTCCCACTCTCTTGCGTGCCAGTTATGTTTTGCCGCGCAAAATTCATCGCGGGCGGCAGTTTGCCGCCCACGCGAGCGGATGAAGGTTAATCGTAAATTTCACTGTAAACTAGTTAAATTCATGCTCAGTCACTTCGCATACCTAGTAGCGTCTGTATACCCTAACCATACTTGAATAGGGCGTTGTAGAGTCACGTGGTTGGGAACCCACCTGTTGAGCGTAATATCTGCTTAAATTCTATAGTAAATCAACTTAAAACTAATACTTACCTGTTCTAAAACTAAATACTTACCTTTTTATCGAAGTTCCTGGAGTTTTCTCCCGAGTATAGAGAGATCTTACCTCGTACATCGAAGTCGGAGCCTTGTATCTTCTTTGCCGAATTTATTGTAGTTTCACTGTGGTTTTTGAGACCCTTTTTACTTACGAAATACCGAATTTTTGTTGACTTACCTGATCCTTATAGAGGTCTATGATTTGATACTTTTGACTAGGTTTCACCTAGAAGTACTACTTACCTTTTTACCTATTTTAACTGTTTGTTCTTACGAATATCGTTGTCACACTGTGACTTATAATTAATTCAGCTGTTTTGAGACTGATTAGTCCTTTATTTCGAGCCGTACCTCGTGGTCCACGTGGTCGGTATAGTACCAGGGTACTCATACCCTAACATACCTTTTGTATACTTACATTTGTGATTTACTGGATCATTTATTCCTACTTAAACTACATTTTCTTTCATGTGCTTATGAGCAAGGTCAATTTATCGTTTGTTTTATTGAATACAATATTTTCTTGTTGGTAACTTGTGTGACTATTTTCATACCCTGAGTACCCCCAATATCAGTGAGTTCAGATTTGATAACCTGTAATTGCAAGTTTGGTGAACAATGCCCATCAGGCAATAACGCTACCACAATACATTTTCAAATTTCATAAACTTTATTTGGTTTTTACAACATTTGATAATAGTGGGCTTTCACTGTCAATTTGCGGCTTACACCATCAATAGCACCTACCACCATCTGTATTCTCCCTTGACCTTCCCTCTCAAATTTCAGCTTCCTGCGTTCAATAGGATTGAAAATGGCTTCGGAGCTCACTCAGCTGATCAGTGCTCTTCCAGGCGTCTCCAGCACTCGAAAAGATCTTCTTCACTCTTCAGATCACTGATCAGCTGAGTGAGCTCCGAAGCCATTTTTAATCCTGTTGAATGGAAGGCTTCTCCTCTAATGCTGGAGACGCCTGGAAGAGCACTTCCATTCAATAGGATTGAAAATGGCTTCGGAGCTCACTCAGCTGATCAGTGATCTGAAGAGTGAAGAAGCCTTTGAGCAATGATTTGCAGCGTTTTTTACCCACCAACATTTTTTTTACCTACCACCTTTTTTTTACCTACCAGCTAGGTACTATCTACCACGCCATACTGGCTTCACACCTTCACAATCAAGTTTATTAGAAAGAACTAAACGCTTCACACTCGATTCGAAAAATAGAAAGCTTCACATGGAAATTTGGTTACGCAGATGGCAAAACTGTATACAAATCAAAGAAATGAACAGCGATCGCATTTTAGTCAGATAAAATTTGAACGGAGATTAGACCTCTTTTGCGATTCACACTCATGATTCTGTTTTATCGAAGGAAAACCTCCAAGTACTCGTAAGGACCGAACGGTTTGTCCTACAGAGCTCCGGGTGGTCTTAAAAAATTTTAAAAATTCAATACTATTTAAATTTAGTGAAAAAACGATACCTTTATTTCGAGAGTTTTCGAGCTAGGGGACTCTTGAAAACTTCAACCCTTAATTTTCACCCCTTAGAAGTTACTGACATCAACCAGAAGCTTCGCGGCACAACTAGACCCCAAATGGAGCTCATATACCAAATTTGAACCAAATCGGTCCAGTGTTGCTAAGAAAAGTGCCGCGTACGGCGGACGGACGGAAATTTTTTTATTCGATTTTCGTATTCTACGTACCTTGGAACGTAAAACATCAAATTTTGAGGGGGGTTAAAATTTTTTTTTCTTGCTCAATTCCAAAGGCTTATTATTGAAAATAATAAACCAAAATAAAAAAGTGACAATTGGTCGCGAAGGTGCGATATTTCGATACTTTTGCCGTGACGTTACGGTCAGAAAATAATAGAAACCCCTTGGTAATCAATATTAAATGATAAAAAATTTCTCCAAAATGGAATATTGACATTTTCATGTCTTTGCTTTGGCATATGAACTGAAAAATCGTCACGAAAAAACTTGCTCACGCGACCAATAAATAAAATAGACTCACTGTGTTGCGTAGAGAACAATCAACTGTTTTGATGCTTGGGTACATGAACTAACAGCCTTACTTCACTACCTTGTTGTGTAGTGGTTGACATGGAAATGTCCCAATGTGTTGCAGACTCGTTTTTAGATTTTTAATTAACAAGTGTAAAATACAATCCTATGTTTTGAGGATTTGGGGATGCTTAGGGATAAAAACTACCAAAATTGCCCAAAATATGGATTGTAGTGCACTTCAAGTTTGGTTGGACTGTAGTTTTACAGAGGAACTAGCTGGAAAGCAGGCAAAAACAATCGTAGTTGAACATAATATGTTTAAACGTATATTACAATATGTTTAAATAATATAATATGTTTAAAGGTATATCATACCTAATTTAATGAAAGAAAAAAAATTAATGTCACGGCCTGGAATCGAACCCGGGTCCCTCACTTTCGGGTGACGTACGTACATACGGTTGGGGTTTTATGTATATAGATAGGGGGTGACAGGATAATGTTATTGGAACGACTGGGGTGATGGAGAACTTCCAAGGGGAATTACAATGGTGGAGAGGAGGGGTGAATTCCAGCGGTTGGGTTGAAGAAGGTTAATTCCATTGAGATATCTTGTTTGGAGGAGCTGGGAGGGTTCATATCAATAAGGAGCAATTTCAATTGGGGGTAATCGTGAGTAAAGGTAATAGTTAGTAGGGGTAATCGTGAGTAAGGGTATTCGTTTGTAGGAGTAATCGTGAGTATGGGTAATCATGAGTAGGGGTAATCATGAGTAGGGGTAATCGTTTGTGGGGAGGGGTAATCGTTTGTTGGAAAATCGTGAGTATGGGTAATCGTTTGTGAGGGGTAATTGTGCGTAGGGGTAATCATGTGTGGGGGTAATCGTGTGTAGGGGTAATTATTAGTAGAGGTAATTGTGAGTATGGTTAATTGGGGTCCTTGTTAATTGGGTGAACAATAATCCCCAATTAACAAATACCACAACACCCAATAACCCCACCACCAATTAACACATACCACAACGCCCAATAACCCCCAATTAACACATACCACATCGCCCAATAATCCCCAATTAACATATACCACATCGCCCAATAATCCCCAATTAACACTTACCACATCGCCCAATAATCCCCGATTCATAGGGGTTTTCATAGGGGTTACCCTCCCAATTCATAGGGGGTCATCCCACCATCCATTCCGTTGGGGACCATCCTCCAATTCATAGGGGACCACCCTCCAATTCATAGGGGGTCATCCCACCATCCATTTCGTTGGGGACCATCCTCCAATTCATAGGGGACCATCCTCCAATTCATAGGGGGCCATCCCACCATCCATTTCGTTGGGGACCATCCTCCAATTCATAGGGGACCACCCTACAATTCATAGGGGACCACCCTCAAATTCATAGGGGACCACCCTCCAATTCATAGGGGACCACCCTCAAATTCATAGGGGACCATCCTCCAATTCATAGGGGACCACCATCCAATTCATAGGGGGCCATCCCACCATCCATTTCGTTGGGGACCATCCTCCAATTCATAGGGGACCACCCTCCAATTCATAGAGGGGCTACCCTCCCAATTCATAAGGGACCATCCCAAGATCCTAATCGTTGGAGACCACCCTCCAATTCATAGGTGACCACCATCCAATTCATAGGGGACTACCCTCCCAATTCATAGGGGGTCATCCCACCATCCATTTCGTTGGGGACCATCCTCCACTTCATAGGGGACCACCCTCCAATTCATAGGGGACTACCCCCCAATTCATAGGGGACCACTCTCCAGTACATAGGGGAACACCCTCCAATTCATAGGGGACCATCCTCCAATTCATAGGGGACCACCCTCCAATTCATAGGGGGCCATCCCGCCATCCATTTCGTTGGGGACCATCCTCCAATTCATAGGGGACCACCATCCAATTCATAGGGGACTACCCTCCCAATTCATGGGGGGTCATCCCACCATCCATTTCGTTGGGGACCATCCTCCAATTCATAGGGGACCACCCTCCAATTCATAGGGGACTACCCCCAATAGGGGGGCTACCCCCAATAGGGGACTACCCCTACAGTTCATAGGGGGCCATCCCACCATCCATTTCGTCTGGGACCATCCTCCACTTCATAGGGGACCACCCTCAAATTCATAAGGACCACCCTACAATTTGTAGGGGACCAACATCCATTTCGTCTGGGACCATCCTGAAATTCATACGGGACCACCCTACAAATCATAGGGGACCACCCTCCAATTCATAGGGGACCACCCTCAAATTCATAGGGGACCACCCTCCAATTCATAGGGGACCACCCTCCAATTCATAGGGGACCATCCTCCAATTCATAGGGGACCACCCTCCAATTCATAGGGGGCCATCCCACCATCCATTTCGTTGGGGACCATCCTCCAATTCATAGGGGACCACCCTCCAATTCATAGAGGGGCTGCCCTTCCAATTCATAAGGGACCATCCCAACATCCTAATCGCTGGAGACCACCCTCCAATTCATAGGGGACCACCATCCAATTCATAGAGGACTACCCTCCCAATTCATAGGGGGTCATCCCACCATCCATTTCGTTGCGGACCATCCTCCAATTCATAGGGGACCACCCTCCAATTCATAGGGGACTACCCCCCAATTCATAGGGGGCCACCCTCCAGTACATATGGGAACACCCTCCAATTCATAGGGGACCATCCTCCAATTCATAGGGGACCACCCTCCAATTCATAGGGGGCCATCCCACCATCCATTTCGTTGGGGACCATCCTCCATTCCATAGGGGACCACCCTCCAATTCATAGAGGGGCTACCCTCCCAATTCATAAGGGACCATCCCACCATCCATTTCGTTGGAGACCATCCTCCAATTCATAGGGGACCATCCTCCAATTCATAGGGGGCCATCCCACCATCCATTTCGTTGGGGACCATCCTCCAATTCATAGGGGACCACCCTCCAATTCATAGAGGGGCTACCCTTCCAATTCATAAGGGACCATCCCACCATCCTAATCGTTGGAGACCCCCCTCCTATTCATAGGGGACCACCATCCAATTCATAAGGGACTACCCTCCCAATTCATGGGGGGTCATCCCACCATCCATTTCGTTGGGGACCATCCTCCAATTCATAGGGGACCACCCTCCAATTCATAGGGGACTACCCCCAATAGGGGGGCTACCCCTAATAGGTGACTACCCCTCCAGTTCATAGGGGGCCATCCCACCATCCATTTCGTCTGGGACCATCCTCCACTTCATAGGGGACCACCCTCAAATTCATAAGGACCACCCTACAATTTGTAGGGGACCACCATCCATTTCGTCTGGGACCATCCTCCAATTCATACGGGACCACCCTAAAATTCATAGAGGACCACCCTCCAATTCATAGGGGACTACCCTCCAATTCATAGGGGACCACCCTCAAATTCATAGGGGACCACCCTCCAATTCATAGGGGACCACCCTCCAATTCATAGGGGACCATCCTCCAATTCATAGGGGACCACCCTCCAATTCATAGAGAGGCTGCCCTTCCAATTCATAAGGGACCATCCCAACATCCTAATCGCTGGAGACCACCCTCCAATTCATAGGGGACCACCATCCAATTCATAGGGGACTACCCTCCCAATTCATAGGGGGTCATCCCACCATCCATTTCGTTGGGGACCATCCTCCAATTCATAGGGGACCACCCTCCAATTCATAGGGGACTACCCCCCAATTCATAGGGGGCCACCCTCCAGTACATATGGGAACACCCTCCAATTCATAGGGGACCATCCTCCAATTCATAGGGGACCACCCTCCAATTCATAGGGGGCCATCCCACCGTCCATTTCGTTGGGGACCATCCTCCATTCCATAGGGGACCATCCTCCAATTCATAGGGGACCACCCTCCAATTCATAGAGGGGCTACCCTCCCAATTCATAAGGGACCATCCCACCATCCATTTCGTTGGAGACCATCCTCCAATTCATAGGGGACTACCCCCTAATTCATAGGGGACAACACTCCAGTACATATGGGAACACCCTCCAATTCATAGGGGACCACCCTCCAGTTCATAGGGGGCCATCCCACCATCCATTTCGTCTGGGACCATCCTCCACTTCATAGGGGACCACCCTCAAATTCATAGGGGACCACCCTACAATTTGTAGGGGACCACCATCCATTTCGTCTGGGACCATCCTCCAATTCATAGTTGACCACCCTAAAATTCATAGGGGACCACCCTCCAATTCAAAGGGGACCACCCTCCAATTCATAGGGGACCACCCTCAAATTCATAGGGGACCACCCTCCAATTCATAGGGGGTCATCCCACCATCCATTTCGTTGGGGACCATCCTCCAATTCATAGGGGACCATCCTCCAATTCATAGGGGGCCATCCCACCATCCATTTCGTTGGGGACCATCCTCCAATTCATAGGGGACCACCCTACAATTCATAGGGGACCACCCTCAAATTCATAGGGGACCACCCTCCAATTCATAGGGGACCACCTTCAAATTCATAGGGGACCATCCTCCAATTCATAGGGGACCACCATCTAATTCATAGGGGGCCATCCCACCATCCATTTCGTTGGGGACCATCCTCCAATTCATAGGGGACCACCCTCCAATTCATAGAGGGGCTACCCTCCCAATTCATAAGGGACCATCCCACGATCCTAATCGTTGGAGACCACCCTCCAATTCATAGGTGACCACCATCCAATTCATAGGGGACTACCCTCCCAATTCATAGGGGGTCATCCCACCATCCATTTCGTTGGGGACCATCCTCCACTTCATAGGGGACCACCCTCCAATTCATAGGGGACTACCCCCCAATTCAAAGGGGACCACTCTCCAGTACATAGGGGAACACCCTCCAATTCATAGGGGACCATCCTCCAATTCATAGGGGACCACCCTCCAATTCATAGGGGGCCATCCCGCCATCCATTTCGTTGGGGACCATCCTCCAATTCATAGGGGACCACCATCCAATTCATAGGGGACTACCCTCCCAATTCATGGGGGGTCATCCCACCATCCATTTCGTTGGGGACCATCCTCCAATTCATAGGGGACCACCCTCCAATTCATAGGGGACTACCCCCAATAGGGGGGCTACCCCCAATAGGGGACTACCCCTACAGTTCATAGGGGGCCATCCCACCATCCATTTCGTCTGGGACCATCCTCCACTTCATAGGGGACCACCCTCAAATTCATAAGGACCACCCTACAATTTGTAGGGGACCACCATCCATTTCGTCTGGGACCATCCTGAAATTCATACGGGACCACCCTACAAATCATAGGGGACCACCCTCCAATTCATAGGGGACCACCCTCAAATTCATAGGGGACCACCCTCCAATTCATAGGGGACCACCCTCCAATTCATAGGGGACCATCCTCCAATTCATAGGGGACCACCCTCCAATTCATAGGGGGCCATCCCACCATCCATTTCGTTGGGGACCATCCTCCAATTCATAGGGGACCACCCTCCAATTCATAGAGGGGCTGCCCTTCCAATTCATAAGGGACCATCCCAACATCCTAATCGCTGGAGACCACCCTCCAATTCATAGGGGACCACCATCCAATTCATAGAGGACTACCCTCCCAATTCATAGGGGGTCATCCCACCATCCATTTCGTTGCGGAACATCCTCCAATTCATAGGGGACCACCCTCCAATTCATAGGGGACTACCCCCCAATTCATAGGGGGCCACCCTCCAGTACATATGGGAACACCCTCCAATTCATAGGGGACCATCCTCCAATTCATAGGGGACCACCCTCCAATTCATAGGGGGCCATCCCACCATCCATTTCGTTGGGGACCATCCTCCATTCCATAGGGGACCACCCTCCAATTCATAGTGGGGCTACCCTCCCAATTCATAAGGGACCATCCCACCATCCATTTCGTTGGAGACCATCCTCCAATTCATAGGGGACCATCCTCCAATTCATAGGGGGCCATCCCACCATCCATTTCGTTGGGGACCATCCTCCAATTCATAGGGGACCACCCTCCAATTCATAGAGGGGCTACCCTTCCAATTCATAAGGGACCATCCCACCATCCTAATCGTTGGAGACCCCCCTCCTATTCATAGGGGACCACCATCCAATTCATAAGGGACTACCCTCCCAATTCATGGGGGGTCATCCCACCATCCATTTCGTTGGGGACCATCCTCCAATTCATGGGGGACCACCCTCCAATTCATAGGGGACTACCCCCAATAGGGGGGCTACCCCTAATAGGTGACTACCCCTCCAGTTCATAGGGGGCCATCCCACCATCCATTTCGTCTGGGACCATCCTCCACTTCATAGGGGACCACCCTCAAATTCATAAGGACCACCCTACAATTTGTAGGGGACCACCATCCATTTCGTCTGGGACCATCCTCCAATTCATACGGGACCACCCTAAAATTCATAGAGGACCACCCTCCAATTCATAGGGGACTACCCTCCAATTCATAGGGGACCACCCTCAAATTCATAGGGGACCACCCTCCAATTCATAGGGGACCACCCTCCAATTCATAGGGGACCATCCTCCAATTCATAGGGGACCACCCTCCAATTCATAGAGAGGCTGCCCTTCCAATTCATAAGGGACCATCCCAACATCCTAATCGCTGGAGACCACCCTCCAATTCATAGGGGACCACCATCCAATTCATAGGGGACTACCCTCCCAATTCATAGGGGGTCATCCCACCATCCATTTCGTTGGGGACCATCCTCCAATTCATAGGGGACCACCCTCCAATTCATAGGGGACTACCCCCCAATTCATGGGGGGCCACCCTCCAGTACATATGGGAACACCCTCCAATTCATAGGGGACCATCCTCCAATTCATAGGGGACCACCCTCCAATTCATAGGGGGCCATCCCACCGTCCATTTCGTTGGGGACCATCCTCCATTCCATAGGGGACCATCCTCCAATTCATAGGGGACCACCCTCCAATTCATAGAGGGGCTACCCTCCCAATTCATAAGGGACCATCCCACCATCCATTTCGTTGGAGACCATCCTCCAATTCATAGGGGACTACCCCCTAATTCATAGGGGACAACACTCCAGTACATATGGGAACACCCTCCAATTCATAGGGGACCACCCTCCAGTTCATAGGGGGCCATCCCACCATCCATTTCGTCTGGGACCATCCTCCACTTCATAGGGGACCACCCTCAAATTCATAGGGGACCACCCAACAATTTGTAGGGGACCACCATCCATTTCGTCTGGGACCATCCTCCAATTCATAGTTGACCACCCTAAAATTCATAGGGGACCACCCTCCAATTCAAAGGGGACCACCCTCCAATTCATAGGGGACCACCCTCAAATTCATAGGGGACCACCCTCCAATTCATAGGGGACCAACCTCCAATTCATAAGGGGCCAACCAACCATCCATTTCGTTGGGGACCATCCTCCAATTTATAGGGAACCACCCTAAAATTCATAGGGGACCACCCTCCAATTCATAGGGCACCACTTTCCAATTCATAGGGGGCCATCCCTCCATCCATTTTGTTGGGGACCATCCTCCAATTCATAGGTGACCATCCTCCAGTACATAGGGGACCACCCTCCAATTCATAGGGGACCACCCTCCAGTTCATAGGGGGCCATCCCACAATACATTTCGTCTGGGACCATCCTCCAATTCATAGGGGACCACCCTCCAATTCATAGGGGACTACCCCCCAATTCATAGGGGACCACTCTCCAGTACATAGGGGAACACCCTCCAATTCATAGGGGACCATCCTCCAATTCATAGCGGACCTCCCTCCAATTCATAGGGGACTACCCTCCCAATTCATAAGGGGTCATCCCACCATCCATTCCGTTGGGGACCATCCTCCAATTCATAGGGGACCACCCTCCAATTCATATGGGGTCATCCCACCATCCATTTCGTTGGGGACCATCCTCCAATTCATAGGGGACCATCCTCCAATTCATAGGGGGCCATCCCATCATCCATTCCGTTGGGGACCATCCTCCAATTCATAGGGGACCACCCTAAAATTCATAGGGGACCACCCTCCAATTCATAGGGGACCACCCTCCAATTCAAAGGGGACTACCCTCAAATTCATATGGGACCACCCTCCAATTCATAGGGGACCACCCTCAAATTCATAGGGGACCATCCTCCAGTTCATAGGGGACCACCCTCCAATTCATAGGGGGCCATCTCACCATCCATTTCGTTGGAGACAATCCTCCAATTCATAGGGGACCACCCTCAAATTCATAGGGGGCCATCCCACCATCCATTTCGTTGGGGACCATCCTCCAATTCATAGGGGACCACCCTCCAATTCATAGAGGGGCTACCCTCCCAATTCATAAGGGACCATCCCACGATCCTAATCGTTGGAGACCACCCTCCAATTCATAGGTGACCACCATCCAATTCATAGGGGACTACCCTCCCAATTCATAGGGGGTCATCCCACCATCCATTTCGTTGGGGACCATCCTCCAATTCATAGGGGACCACCCTCCAATTCATAGGGGACTACCCCCCAATTCATAGGGGACCACTCTCCAGTACATAGGGGAACACCCTCCAATTCATAGGGGACCATCCTCCAATCCATAGGGGACCACCCTCCAAATCATAGGGGGCCATCCCGCCATCCATTTCGTTGGGGACCATCCTCCAATTCATAGGGGACCACCCTCCAATTCATAGAGGGGCTACCCTCCCAATTCATAGGGGTCCATCCCGCCATCCATTTCGTTGGGGACCATCCTCCAATTCATAGGGGACCACCCTCCAATTCATAGAGGGGCTACCCTCCCAATTCATAGGGGGCCATCCCGCCATCCATTTCGTTGGGGACCATCCTCCAATTCATAGGGGACCACCCTCCAATTCATAGAGGGGCTACCCTCCCAATTCATAAGGGACCATCCCACCATCCTAATCGTTGGAGACCACCCTCTAATTCATAGGGGACCACCATCCAATTCATAGGGGACTACCCTCCCAATTCATAGGGGGTCATCCCACCATCCATTTCGTTGGGGACCATCCTCCAATTCATAGGGGACCACCCTCCAAATCATAGGGGACTACCCCCCAATTCATAGGGGACCACCCTCCAGTACATAGGGGAACACCCTCCAATTCATAGGGGACCACCCTCCAGTTCATAGGGGGCCATCCCACCATCCATTTCGTCTGGGACCATCCTCGACTTCATAGGGGACCACCCTCAAATTCATGAGGACCACCCTACAATTTGTAGGGGACCACCATCCATTTCGTCTGGGACCATCCTCCAATTCATAGGGGACCACCCTAAAATTCATAGGGGAACACCCTCCAATTCATAGGGGACCATCCTCCAATTCAAAGGGGACCACCCTCTAATTCATAGGGGGCCATCACACCATCCATTTCGTTGGGGACCATCCTCCAATTCATAGGGGACCATCCTCCAATTCATAGAGGGGCTACCCTCCCGATTCATAAGGGACCATCCCACCATCCTAATCGTTGGAGACCACCCTCCAATTCATAGGGGACCACCATCCAATTCATAGGGGACTACCCTACCAATTCATAGGGGGTCATCCCACCATCCATTTCGTTGGGGACCATCCTCCAATTCATGGGGGACCACCCTCCAAATCATAGGGGACTACCCCCCAATTCATAGGGGACCACCCTCCAGTACATAGGCGAACACCCTCCAATTCATAGGGGACCACCCTCCAGTTCATAGGGGGCCATCCCACCATCCATTTCGTCTGGGACCATCCTCCACTTCATAGGGGACCACCCTCAAATTCATGAGGACCACCCTACAATTTGTAGGGGATCACCATCCATTTCGTCTGGGACCATCCTCCAATTCATAGGGGACCACCCTAAAATTCATAGGGGACCACCCTCCAATTCATAGGGGACCACCCTCCAATTCATAGGGGACCACCCTCAAATTCATAGGGGACCACCCTCAAATTCATAGGGAACCACCCTACAATTCATAGGGGACCACCCTCCAATTCATAGGGCAACACTTTCCAATTCATAGGGGGCCATCCCTCCATCCATTTTGTTGGGGACCATCCTCCAATTCATAGGTGACCACCATCCAATTCATAGGGGACCACCCTCCAATTCATAGGGGACCACCCTCCAGTACATAGGGGACCACCCTCAAATTCATAGGGGACCACCCTCCAATTCATAAGGGGCCAACCCACCATCCATTTCGTTGGGGACCATCCTCCAATTCATGGGGAACCACCCTAAAATTCATAGGGGACCATCCCACCATCCTAATAGTTGGGACCATCCTGCAATTCATAGGGGACTACCCTCCAATTCATAGGGGACCACCCTCCAATTCATAGGGGACCACCCTCACATTCATAGGGGACCACCCTCCAATTCATAGGGGACCACCCTCCAATTCATAAGGGGCCAACCCACCATCCATTTCGTTGGGGACCATCCTCCAATTCATGGGGAACCACCCTAAAATTCATAGGGGACCACCCTCCAATTCATAGGGCACCACTTTCCAATTCATGGGGGGCCATCCCTCCATCCATTTTGTTGGGGACCATCCTCCAATTCCTAGGGGACCACCCTCCAGTACATAGGGGACCACCCTCCAATTCGTAGGGGACCACCCTCCAATTCATAGGGGGCCATCCCACCATCCATTTCGTTAGGGACCATTATCCAATTCATAGGGGACCACCCTCAAATTCCTAAGGGACCACCCCCCAATTCATAGGAGACCACCCTCCAATTCACAGTGGACCATCCCTCCATCCATTTCGTTGGGGATCATCCTCCAATTCATGGGGAACCACCCTCAAATTCATAGGGGACCATCCCACCATCCTAATAGTTGGGACCATCCTGCAATTCATAGGGGACTACCCTCCCATTCATAAAGGACCATCCTAATCGTTGGGGACCACCCTC